>JAHUYU010001388.1:0-43685 GCA_030439765.1 Tripidium arundinaceum
CACATGATGCTCACCATCCCCAATCTTTAGCGCAAACCCTACTAATAGGATAAGTCCCCCATTGGCCACCCTATCCATACTGCAATCCCATTGCCACAGCCTGTAAGTGCAATCAAGCCCTATTGTGGGTTTTGGTAATAATAACCATATAATTAGAGGACTAATGAGATTTATCGAGTTGACAAGCAGGTGAAATGCTTATGAGGATATTACATGCAATGTTGGAGCCCCCAATTATAAAAGGACGTGGTGTTGGACTCAAAGGCGTTTAAAATTCTTTTATATTTTGAAATTGAGTACAGGAGAAGCCGCACTATAAAGGGGATATAATGCACAAGCTTCAATGTGCAACCAAGTGCTCATTTACCCACCATATAAATCCTCAAACCAAGCTAAGCCAGCCATTTGCCTAACTCCTACACCTTCGCCGTCCTGGCTGGCGCGGCACTGCCGTGACTTAACGGCTAGTTGGGAAAGAAGGGGGTATTTATACCCGCCCTTTCTTCTTCCTCCCCAACAGCTATCTCGACAAGAACTTCACACACTAGCAGAAAGCTTCTCCCCACTCCATTGAAGGCTCCCAAGCTTCTCCTTTTGACTCCCTTGCGATTCCTTGAAAGATTGAGCCTCCAAACTTGATTAGAGAGATTTCCAACCTGAGCATCAACTCCTTGAGTACTTGGTTCGCGTTCAAGCCAGTGGATTGTGTTTGTTACTCTTGGAGCAAGGCTCCTAGCCGGCTAGGTGTCGCCCGTCGAAGCTCCCAACTCTTGTGGGCGCTTCGGGACGTTTGTAATCACCCTCTATAACTAGTAAGCAACTCTCAATCAAGACTTGTGCTCTTGACTTGGGAAGAGGATAGCGTTTGCGAAACCCAAGCCTTGGTGGCTTCCTCAACAACGTGGAGGTAGGTAAGCCTTAGTGGCGAACTGAACCACGGGATAAACACCTTGTCTCTTGTGTTGTTGCTGTTTGTATTGTGCTTCTCTTGTGTGTTGGTGATTTTAGGGTTTGGTCCCAATCTACTTATGCGTAAGCTTCCGACATCATTCAAGTGGTGGAATAGGCTCAACACTACACCAGGAGCTTCAATAAATTACTCGATCTAAGTTTCTTTGGGTAGATTTTGAATTGTGATCTCGAGCTTCACTGATCATGTGGCACCATCGCAGTTTCACTCGGCAGTGCCGCAACGCGCCAGTGCCACGTGAAAGTCTGGCAGTGCCACGCACTATCTAACAGTTGCAATTGAGTTTGATTTTAAACATGCCTATTCACCCCCTCTAGGTGTAGCAGGATTCTTTACACAATCCTAATTTCTTGTTGGTTCCATGTCCATTGACCATCAGGACCAAGTCAGCACTGCCTAAGCCTCTCATCTTTGTTTAGAATAAAATGATTAAGGGTAAAACTTATTTCTCAACACATCGAATAGACTTCTCTTTGGATAGATATCTGGTGGGGTGAGACACCCTTGAGCCAACATTATCTTGTTTTATTTGATCTTTGTGAAGAGAAATCCATTTCAATGTGTACCTGTAAAAATTAGAAATGACAATCTAAAATTTAGAAGGTGGCTTCTAGGTTTCTTGAGGGATCAATGGAAATATGGGGAGAGTGAGGTAGAAGAAGAGGTGAAGGAAAGAAAAAAATGAAGAGATAGAGGAAGAAGAAGAGACCAGCCCCCCCTTCAATCCCGTTCTGCATCCGCCACTGCCTACGCTTGCACAACTACTAATTAACGGAGCTAGGCACACCTAGCGACCGCCTTCGTAAATGGTTAGGAGGCCTCCAGAAAAATTCCCACCTCTGAAAATCATTTACGGAGGCGGGCGTCCTAAGGCGACCGCCTCTGAAAATCATCGATTAACGGAGGCCGGCGCCTTAGGACATCCGTCTCCATAAATCGATTTTGAGGCAGACATCTTAAGATGCCCGTCTCTAAAAATCGCTATTAACAGAGGTGGCCATTCTAAGCGTGTATCTTTAAAAATCTATTTTAAAGGCAGGGTCTTAAGATGACGACAATTGGCTCAGGATGGACGAGCTAAGGCCGGGCCGAAGGGATGAAGGAACATCCACACCTAGCAATAATTGGGGCTTGGGGTTTGGGGAGGTGGGAGCATCCGTGTATGACTACTTATTAGGAGGAATGTAGGAGAGTAGAATCAGACGAATACTAAGAAAAAAATGCACCTATTGATTTCATGAGCCTATTAACTAAACAGTATGCATGATAGTACATATGATGGTGACTCAATTATATTGTGGCCTTTATATTACTGTTTGCTGGGAGGAAAAGCTTGATAATCAACCATATGCATGGTACCTTCCAAGGACAGTAAAACATATACATGTTTGTAAAAAGTATCAGGTGATAACATTATGAGATTGGGTCGAATAATGAATTGAAATGTTAAGTCAAGGCGTACCATGTTATTAATAAATTAAAGTGTGGAAGATATATGGGGGTCGGGGTTCTGGGAGCTGAAGAATGAGGATTTTTATCGGCACCAATCATGCAATACAAGGTTCTATGGATACAAGCAGAAAGAAACAACAAAGTAACAAAAAACCCATAGCCTTATGGCTTGTATCTAGCAAGATAGCTGCAGTGCCCAATCCTAAATTAGCCATGGCGCCACACTACTCAAGCTTTTGTCTCTGCTGCGTCAAGAGAGGAGCAAAAATATAATCAGGGCAAGCAGAACAAAGATCCTGTGTTGTGTGACTGATCTGATCTTGTTAGCGGCCAACCAACATGAAGATCTGTGGTAGACCCAGCTCGCGATTGAGCGCCAGTGCAGCGGAACTACCACTCATGAGGAGTAAAAGGTATAACATGCATGCAGTATAATAAGACACATCAGATTCACACTCAGGCGGCCGGCCGGCCGGTCGATCGTGGACGGCGACGATGTGACAAGTCAAGGAGAAGAGAGGCATGCAGAAGAAATGGATCGGAGCGCACAGACCAGCACAGTCCTTTCTTCGGTATCCATCGATCGAAATAGTAAGTCACACTAGCTAGCCACACTCCACGCAAAATAATGGACCTAGCTTCCTCCCTGTTCACTCGTCAACTCATTTTTGACTTGTTATTAGCAGCTTAATTAACTGGCACCATGGATCGTAAAGTGGACCCGCGCAAATAGCTCAGTTGGCTAGACTTTTTTTTTTTCATTGTAACCATTAAGGTTTCTTTTACTTGAAAGCAATTAACTACATCCACAGCCACATGATAGGATAGGAGTGAAATAAAAAGGAAGATGAGAGATATTTAAGCTAAGTAATTTTAATCTAAGGAATTGATCGATGATAGCTATATGTGCAAGTGGATGTAGTTAATTGCTTTCAAGTAAAAGAAACCTTAATGGTTACAATGAAAAAAAAAAAGTCTAGCCAACTGAGCTATTTGCGCGGGTCCACTTTACGATCCATGGTGCCAGTTAATTAAGCTGCTAATAACAAGTCAAAAATGAGTTGACGAGTGAACAGGGAGGAAGCTAGGTCCATTATTTTGCGTGGAGTGTGGCTAGCTAGTGTGACTTACTATTTCGATCGATGGATACCGAAGAAAGGACTGTGCTGGTCTGTGCGCTCCGATCCATTTCTTCTGCATGCCTCTCTTCTCCTTGACTTGTCACATCGTCGCCGTCCACGATCGACCGGCCGGCCGGCCGCCTGAGTGTGAATCTGATGTGTCTTATTATACTGCATGCATGTTATACCTTTTACTCCTCATGAGTGGTAGGTTCCGCTGCACTGGCGCTCAATCGCGAGCTGGGTCTACCACAGATCTTCATGTTGGTTGGCCGCTAACAAGATCAGATCAGTCACACAACACAGGATCTTTGTTCTGCTTGCCCTGATTATATTTTTGCTCCTCTCTTGACGCAGCAGAGACAAAAGCTTGAGTAGTGTGGCGCCATGGCTAATTTAGGATTGGGCACTGCAGCTATCTTGCTAGATACAAGCCATAAGGCTATGGGTTTTTTGTTACTTTGTTGTTTCTTTCTGCTTGTATCCATAGAACCTTGTATTGCATGATTGGTGCCGATAAAAATCCTCATTCTTCAGCTCCCAGAACCCCGACCCCCATATATCTTCCACACTTTAATTTATTAATAACATGGTACGCCTTGACTTAACATTTCAATTCATTATTCGACCCAATCTCATAATGTTATCACCTGATACTTTTTACAAACATGTATATGTTTTACTGTCCTTGGAAGGTACCATGCATATGGTTGATTATCAAGCTTTTCCTCCCAGCAAACAGTAATATAAAGGCCACAATATAATTGAGTCACCATCATATGTACTATCATGCATACTGTTTAGTTAATAGGCTCATGAAATCAATAGGTGCATTTTTTTCTTAGTATTCGTCTGATTCTACTCTCCTACATTCCTCCTAATAAGTAGTCATACACGGATGCTCCCACCTCCCCAAACCCCAAGCCCCAATTATTGCTAGGTGTGGATGTTCCTTCATCCCTTCGGCCCGGCCTTAGCTCGTCCATCCTGAGCCAATTGTCGTCATCTTAAGACCCTGCCTTTAAAATAGATTTTTAAAGATACACGCTTAGAATGGCCACCTCTGTTAATAGCGATTTTTAGAGACGGGCATCTTAAGATGTCTGCCTCAAAATCGATTTATGGAGACGGATGTCCTAAGGCGCCGGCCTCCGTTAATCGATGATTTTCAGAGGCGGTCGCCTTAGGACGCCCGCCTCCGTAAATGATTTTCAGAGGTGGGAATTTTTCTGGAGGCCTCCTAACCATTTACGAAGGCGGTCGCTAGGTGTGCCTAGCTCCGTTAATTAGTAGTTGTGCAAGCGTAGGCAGTGGCGGATGCAGAACGGGATTGAAGGGGGGGCTGGTCTCTTCTTCTTCCTCTATCTCTTCATTTTTTTCTTTCCTTCACCTCTTCTTCTACCTCACTCTCCCCATATTTCCATTGATCCCTCAAGAAACCTAGAAGCCACCTTCTAAATTTTAGATTGTCATTTCTAATTTTTACAGGTACACATTGAAATGGATTTCTCTTCACAAAGATCAAATAAAACAAGATAATGTTGGCTCAAGGGTGTCTCACCCCACCAGATATCTATCCAAAGAGAAGTCTATTCGATGTGTTGAGAAATAAGTTTTACCCTTAATCATTTTATTCTAAACAAAGATGAGAGGCTTAGGCAGTGCTGACTTGGTCCTGATGGTCAATGGACATGGAACCAACAAGAAATTAGGATTGTGTAAAGAATCCTGCTACACCTAGAGGGGGTGAATAGGCATGTTTAAAATCAAACTCAATTGCAACTGTTAGATAGTGCGTGGCACTGCCAGACTTTCACGTGGCACTGGCGCGTTGCGGCACTGCCGAGTGAAACTGCGATGGTGCCACATGATCAGTGAAGCTCGAGATCACAATTCAAAATCTACCCAAAGAAACTTAGATCGAGTAATTTATTGAAGCTCCTGGTGTAGTGTTGAGCCTATTCCACCACTTGAATGATGTCGGAAGCTTACGCATAAGTAGATTGGGACCAAACCCTAAAATCACCAACACACAAGAGAAGCACAATACAAACAGCAACAACACAAGAGACAAGGTGTTTATCCCGTGGTTCAGTTCGCCACTAAGGCTTACCTACCTCCACGTTGTTGAGGAAGCCACCAAGGCTTGGGTTTCGCAAACGCTATCCTCTTCCCAAGTCAAGAGCACAAGTCTTGATTGAGAGTTGCTTACTAGTTATAGAGGGTGATTACAAACGTCCCGAAGCGCCCACAAGAGTTGGGAGCTTCGACGGGCGACACCTAGCCGGCTAGGAGCCTTGCTCCAAGAGTAACAAACACAATCCACTGGCTTGAACGCGAACCAAGTACTCAAGGAGTTGATGCTCAGGTTGGAAATCTCTCTAATCAAGTTTGGAGGCTCAATCTTTCAAGGAATCGCAAGGGAGTCAAAAGGAGAAGCTTGGGAGCCTTCAATGGAGTGGGGAGAAGCTTTCTGCTAGTGTGTGAAGTTCTTGTCGAGATAGCTGTTGGGGAGGAAGAAGAAAGGGCGGGTATAAATACCCCCTTCTTTCCCAACTAGCCGTTAAGTCACGGCAGTGCCGCGCCAGCCAGGACGGCGAAGGTGTAGGAGTTAGGCAAATGGCTGGCTTAGCTTGGTTTGAGGATTTATATGGTGGGTAAATGAGCACTTGGTTGCACATTGAAGCTTGTGCATTATATCCCCTTTATAGTGCGGCTTCTCCTGTACTCAATTTCAAAATATAAAAGAATTTTAAACGCCTTTGAGTCCAACACCACGTCCTTTTATAATTGGGGGCTCCAACATTGCATGTAATATCCTCATAAGCATTTCACCTGCTTGTCAACTCGATAAATCTCATTAGTCCTCTAATTATATGGTTATTATTACCAAAACCCACAATAGGGCTTGATTGCACTTACAGGCTGTGGCAATGGGATTGCAGTATGGATAGGGTGGCCAATGGGGGACTTATCCTATTAGTAGGGTTTGCGCTAAAGATTGGGGATGGTGAGCATCATGTGGTTAATTAGGGATAGCTAGGGCAGTGCGTATCTAGGAAAATAAGGTTATAGTGGACCCAGCGAACTTTGAGAAAACGAATTGGAGAGAAGTAACTGGGTGTTCAGTTGTGTGAGTTTTTCCCCTTCACACATGTGCATGCCTAATAAAATCTTAGGGTATGCCATTGCCCACTCGGATCACCCACTGGATCAGCCCTACGCTCAGGGGCGGATCTACAGGGGGGGCTGGGGGGGCTCCAGCCCCCCCCTACAGCTGGTGCGCCAATGGAAATATAGAGAGGGTGAGGGAGAAGAAGAGGTGGACGAAAGAAGAAAAATGGAGCTCCAGCCCCCCTACAGCTGGTGCATCAATGGAAATATGGGGAGAGTGAGGTAGAAGAAGAGGTGAAGGAAAGAAAAAAATGAAGAGATAGAGGAAGAAGAAGAGACCAGCCCCCCCTTCAATCCCGTTCTGCATCCGCCACTGCCTACGCTTGCACAACTACTAATTAACGGAGCTAGGCACACCTAGCGACCGCCTTCGTAAATGGTTAGGAGGCCTCCAGAAAAATTCCCACCTCTGAAAATCATTTACGGAGGCGGGCGTCCTAAGGCGACCGCCTCTGAAAATCATCGATTAACGGAGGCCGGCGCCTTAGGACATCCGTCTCCATAAATCGATTTTGAGGCAGACATCTTAAGATGCCCGTCTCTAAAAATCGCTATTAACAGAGGTGGCCATTCTAAGCGTGTATCTTTAAAAATCTATTTTAAAGGCAGGGTCTTAAGATGACGACAATTGGCTCAGGATGGACGAGCTAAGGCCGGGCCGAAGGGATGAAGGAACATCCACACCTAGCAATAATTGGGGCTTGGGGTTTGGGGAGGTGGGAGCATCCGTGCATGACTACTTATTAGGAGGAATGTAGGAGAGTAGAATCAGACGAATACTAAGAAAAAAATGCACCTATTGATTTCATGAGCCTATTAACTAAACAGTATGCATGATAGTACATATGATGGTGACTCAATTATATTGTGGCCTTTATATTACTGTTTGCTGGGAGGAAAAGCTTGATAATCAACCATATGCATGGTACCTTCCAAGGACAGTAAAACATATACATGTTTGTAAAAAGTATCAGGTGATAACATTATGAGATTGGGTCGAATAATGAATTGAAATGTTAAGTCAAGGCGTACCATGTTATTAATAAATTAAAGTGTGGAAGATATATGGGGGTCGGGGTTCTGGGAGCTGAAGAATGAGGATTTTTATCGGCACCAATCATGCAATACAAGGTTCTATGGATACAAGCAGAAAGAAACAACAAAGTAACAAAAAACCCATAGCCTTATGGCTTGTATCTAGCAAGATAGCTGCAGTGCCCAATCCTAAATTAGCCATGGCGCCACACTACTCAAGCTTTTGTCTCTGCTGCGTCAAGAGAGGAGCAAAAATATAATCAGGGCAAGCAGAACAAAGATCCTGTGTTGTGTGACTGATCTGATCTTGTTAGCGGCCAACCAACATGAAGATCTGTGGTAGACCCAGCTCGCGATTGAGCGCCAGTGCAGCGGAACTACCACTCATGAGGAGTAAAAGGTATAACATGCATGCAGTATAATAAGACACATCAGATTCACACTCAGGCGGCCGGCCGGCCGGTCGATCGTGGACGGCGACGATGTGACAAGTCAAGGAGAAGAGAGGCATGCAGAAGAAATGGATCGGAGCGCACAGACCAGCACAGTCCTTTCTTCGGTATCCATCGATCGAAATAGTAAGTCACACTAGCTAGCCACACTCCACGCAAAATAATGGACCTAGCTTCCTCCCTGTTCACTCGTCAACTCATTTTTGACTTGTTATTAGCAGCTTAATTAACTGGCACCATGGATCGTAAAGTGGACCCGCGCAAATAGCTCAGTTGGCTAGACTTTTTTTTTTTCATTGTAACCATTAAGGTTTCTTTTACTTGAAAGCAATTAACTACATCCACTTGCACATATAGCTATCATCGATCAATTCCTTAGATTAAAATTACTTAGCTTAAATATCTCTCATCTTCCTTTTTATTTCACTCCTATCCTATCATGTGGCTGTGCAATTTCATCCGAGGCTAGATCTAAGTAGCCTTAGTTTTTTTACGAGCTCGATAGAAATGACCATTCGACAAAAACTCCAAATCCTTATCCCTCTTGCAAATTTAAAAATTTGATATCATGTGCCTCTTTTATGAATCTGCGGTTACCTTTTTTGTCCTAAAATATTACTTGATTTCCCCACAATATATTTGCTGCTTATGGCCAGCCTCGTCATTACACCAAAATTTATTGGCTCAAGCATTCCAAAACAAATTGTGGAACGAACCATCACTTACAATGGTGAGCTGATGATCTCTAGACTACTATTTTTGCCACTCTACCACATTTTTGTCTGTGAACCATGCTATGACCATGATTGTTTTCACTTTGAGATCGACCACCTTCTTGCAAAGAAAAAAAAATCCGGACTATGTTGCTTGCGAGGTTCTCACGTATGTGTACCCAGGAATTGATTGATCACTAGGTTGTAATATATCGAAATGGGATATCCTTTTCATGATTTTGTCATAATTTTGGCCGACTGAGCTTGTTTTCCTCTCCCTGTTCATCGCCATGAAATACATCAAATTAAAGTCACGATCATTGTAATCAGCACATTCTATCTAGTTGTTCCCCTTCATCGATGTTAATGGTGATGCTAAAAAACTTTCCCAATATAAACGCATGAAAATTAAAGAGTGGGTCAATGATTTTAGGGCTACGACGAAAGAACAGTTTGAAATGGAGAGGCTTACCACACGGTGGGGGCAAGGAGCGGCATGGGAATTTGAGTTGGAATGGAAAGTGATTAGATGGATGATACTGCACTGTATTGCATGCGTGTCTCTTCCTCCCCTGAATCCTGATGGGGCATCTCTCTGCTGCCTCTGCCTGCATACTGCGATTGCTTTGCATGCATGCAGCCCACGTCTTCTGGTCAGATGGAACTTGGCAGTATAGTAGTGAAGACCGGTCGGCCGGCTGCATGCATGTGGGACGATCGGAGAGGATCCATTCTTTTGTTGCTAGCTTACCTGCGCCGGCCGGCCTTTAATTTGCTTGCCTTCGACATCGATCTCTGCGTGCTAGCTCTTACCCGAGGAAAGAAGTCTTTTTCATCATATAGTATCCGAATATCTCATGCATGCTATGTACTCTCTTCGTCCCATTAAAAACGTCGTTACTGGTATACGTGCCGATAGTTTAATTAGATTTGTAGAAAATACGTGTAATATTTGTATTTTTAAATAAATTTATTAAAAAACTAGATTTAAATATCTATCTAATGATATTAATTATGTACCATAAATATTAATATTTTTTATATAAATTTAGTCAAAAATATTTCTCAGGAAGCGAGAACGGTACTTCCAATGGGACTGAGGGAGCAGGAGTATATATGCATCAG
The DNA here is from genome assembly GCA_030439765.1 of Tripidium arundinaceum. NCBI lineage: Eukaryota > Viridiplantae > Streptophyta > Magnoliopsida > Poales > Poaceae > Tripidium > Tripidium arundinaceum. The sequence goes on from JAHUYU010001388.1 coordinate 10,043, forward strand.
ATAGAAGAAGAACAAGGTGGGCGCGCTGCTGCAGTGCTGCCTGTAATGACTGTTTCTCCCGTGAGGCACAGGCCCAGGAGCGGCGTCGTCGATCACGATGTGATCGAGATGAAGACAAATCTGATTGAGCAACGCAACGCAAGCTTCGTAACAGTACCTGTACCTTTATTTATTTGAAAGCTGCAAGTACCTGATCGAGCGCTGCGGCATGCATGCTGCAGCTTGCACTCCCGACCACCATGGCCGCCGCTTCACGGGCGCAGCAGCGCATGCATGCGCTCCCAGGAGAAGAAGATAGCTCAGCTGCTCCGATCCTAGCTTTATCGATCCGCGCGGGGACTGACCGCCTGCCATGTTTGATTTGAGAAACAAGTACCCGGTAGCTTCACAGTTCGCCATTGGTGGCCCTGCCCCCAGCAGTGAGCATCAGATACCGCCGAAAGGAACAGATGTGAAGATAATAGTAACCTTTAACCTTTTTTTCAATTCAAGGTACAAACTCAATTAGGGAAGTGTGGGTCTCTAGTCATATTGTAACATAATGCGATAAATAACACAGTCAAGCTAATTAATGCATTTGTAAAAGAGTGAGACATGCTTAGGAGCTTGCCTTTGAAACTCAGCTGTGGTCAATGGCCTCGGGCTCGGTAGCGTGCTCAACGTCGGTCTCGAGGTTCACCTTCTCACTTACTTCCACTCCTATATGATACTCTCTTAGTTCCAAATTATAAGACGTTTTGATTTTTTTAATACATTATTTTTACTATGTATTTAGACATAGTGTATATCTAAGCACATAGCAAAACCTATATATCTTGAAAAGGCAAAACAGCTTATGACAAAGATGCATGGTCATGCATAAGTAACGCATACCATATAACTAGGGTCGTCATAGGGTACCAATAGTTACGGTAGGTGAAGAGTGGGTGTCGGTGGGCACGGATGGACCATTTGGTATGTGCCGACGGACTATTCGTCGGGATCTCACATACTATCTAACAAGGTCGAGTGAACCGTTCGTCCGGGCTTGTCAAAAAACTGTGCAAAGTGTTGGTTCATATAGAACGTCTGTCTCATTGTACACCAAAACACCTTTCTCTGGACTAGAGAGAGTTTAATTTGTACAGACTGTCCCATGGTGTGGACGGGCTATCCATCAAGGCAACTATCTTCTGATATGAAAAATGACTAAGTGTGTGATCTGGCAGACTATTTGATGGCATCAGACAAACTGTCCATCTGATTGATGGCATCAGACAAACTGTCCGTCTGATTGACCAGACACCCCAGACTTCGGTGCCTCGAGTATGCTTTGACGGACCACCCATGCATGCTTGGCGAACTATCCATCAGCACACAGAAATAGTGCACAAAGGATTTTGTGGGTGCTAAGTATCTGTGTGGTTCAAGCATGTGTGTGAGGCTTTGTGGGGGTGTTCCTATAGGGTGTCATGGAGTACATCTACCATGGTTCATTGTGCCACTAGCTAGGTGAGATCTAATTTTGCATATGAATTAGATAAAGTGGTGTGCAAAGGAAGCAAGTGAAAACCTTTACAAATATTTTGAAAATGCTAACTCAGTACCAAAGGTGTTGGTCATCCGGTGGGAGATCATAAGGTGTTAGTCATTTGAAAAAGGTTTAACAGATGAGTTCGGTGGAGTGTTTTTACACTCACTGGAAACCTCCGATGTCACTGGAGCCCTCTAGTGGCATCGGAGCTTCGGAACAGTGCTTTTGTTGGCCTAGTTTTCAGTATGAACACCCTATCTTCATGTGCCACCGAAGTTGTGAGCACCATAGATTAGGTATATAGTGGTGATCGATTGCGCGGAAGTTATATAAAAGGGAGCACTGGAACTTTCTGGTGGTGCACCGGAGTTGTGGACTAGAGAGGGTTCTAGGAGTTGAAATTCGGTACTGCATAGATCTTCGGAGAGCACACCAAAGAGTGACTCCAGAGAGGTTTTCTAGCGCAAGTTCAAGCTCCATAGCTCTCTAGTGGTGCATCAGAGAGCACACTAGAGAGTGGCTCCAGAGAGGTTTTTCTCGCACAAGTTTGAGCTCCATCGAGCACGGAGCTCTCCGGTGGTACACCGGAGTTCTAATGGCTAGTTTTAGAGTCGTTGGTGACCATTGGAGCTCTCCGATGCAGCACTCTGGTGCGCACCAGAGCTCTCTAGTGGCTACATAGACTGCCCAATGAAGGGTAACAGTTAGTTTCTTGAGTGGTCTTCTAATAGAATGTGTGGTCAGGCTTGTAAGCACTTTTGGCGCTCTTGATGACCGATAACTAAACTCATTAGAACTCAAGAAACCTTTCACACTCATATTTGCTTGCTAGTGATTGCATTTATTGTGAGCACTACTGCAATAAAGATTTTCAGAGGCGGGTGAAATAGATCTTTAGAGGCGGCACTAGTTTCCGCCTATGAATAGTCATCACTGTTAATCTAGAATATCAAAGGTGGGCACATTGCCCGCCTCTATAAATTAGAAAAAAATAAAAAAAATTACAGTCTGCTGCTTGTGGTGAGGCCCACTGCCAAGCCCATAGCAAGCCCACTGAAGGATCCGTTCTTGAGCTCGCCGTCGTTGGCGTCGTCGATGAACCCAATCCCGAGCCCACGGATCCGCGTGCCGTCGGTCAGGTGAGAAGGGGATGCACAATCGTCGCCTCCGCAAAGTAGATGCCTCCTCACGAGATTCGCTGCTGCATCGTCCTCATCGTGAGATTTGCTTTCCTCCTACAACTACTTAGACATGAGATCCAACACCTTAGACACAAGAAATTTCCATTTCTTCGTGTTAGTAGTCACGTACAATTGCCACCTCCATACATTCTCTCGCAATTTAGGCACAAACAAACATTGTTGGGATGGTGGAACACCCAAGTATTCATGCAACCATGCTAGAACTTGATTTGGGCTATGTTCTAATGGCGAATTCAGTTGTGTGTCAAAGAAGTGGAAGTCCCTCAGGTCTGCCCATTGTCACCCATTCGGATTTCATTATCCCCATAGCATATTCTGAAAGGCACTAATTCAGAATATTACAACAGTACTTGTCAACTGATTTTTCATATTGCACATAAACAAATCACACTAGACCTAAATACCTATCTGGAAAAACATAACCTAGAACTAACTAATAACACTACCTACCACTACTATGGTTCGGAAAATTATTAGTATGATTATATGTATGACTCATTATTCTTTTAAATTATTCTTAACACTATCTAACTAACTACATAGCCAAACTTCAAAACTAACTACCTAACTATAACTAACTTAATAAACTATTCCTAACACTATCAAAAAAATGCTAGTCATAACTAATATAACAAACCTAACTAAAGACCACAACAATATATTTAACTAGCATGCATCCTAAACATAATACATTAAACATTAACATGCCCTAAGTATAAAATAAAAATCCTAAATGTACTTAGTATACTAACATAGCATACGATAAGAAGTATAACTAAACCAAACTAAACAAAATATACTGACTAATATCATAAAACACCTAATACTAAGAACTATGCTAACACAGCTTAGTTTAACTAAACTAACCCTACCGGTACTAAGCAATAATATATACTAAAAAAACTAACTCTAATTGTACTCAGAAAAAATCCTATTTATATTTTTACAATTATTTTCCTAGATCGAATGCTATACTACCAAAATCTGCCCTAATACAGTTAAAATGCTTCAAATATTAAAAGAAAATGAGAATGATGGCCGATCACGGACCATCACCCAAGCACATCAACGGGGAAGGTGTGGCACGTTCTCGGGAACAAAGGATTTACCGCTACAGTTATTTGCCCACCATCGTTTTTTCGACTTTTAGCTTAACGCACGGTTTACTCAATGAGTCAATGGGATGAAAGAAAATAAAACGAGTGGATGAATATTGGGTAGTAAGTAACCAGCTAGAAGACTTGCATAAAAAAAAAGTAACCAGCTAGAAGTCACCTCACTCTAGTACTCTACCATCCCACCTCCCAAAATAAAATCAAAATATCCATCTCTTGTTTTAGTCCACGTTAACCCTTTTCACCTCTAGACTATAATACACAGAACCAACTACGAATTCATCTTTGTATTGGTATTCGAAAGGAAGAAATTTGATGTACTATTTATTACAAGTCTCAAGCTAGATCTTTACAAAACTAAATTGAAACTCTTGTCTAATTAACCTAGCTGTCAAATGTGAATTAGATAGTCATTTTATCATGTGACACCTTTACTCACGGGCATCACCACCATAAGCTCGGAGGGATTTCTACCATTCATCCACTTTACCACTTTGGCAAGATAACGTGGATTTTTTTAAAATATTATTTTAATGAATAACTGCAGATCTAGAAGCTATTATTAAAAAAATGCAAATCTAGTATATCCTGTCGGTAGCTAGAGGGCTTATCGGGTATCCACGAGCCGATAGCATGGGCCTCATGGACAACACTACTTTACACATCTGCCATATTTCGTCCGATAGGCCTATCGGGCCTTGGATTGATAATTGTGTCCTGTCGGCCTATAGAAAGTCGGCAAGGTACTATCGGCCAATGGGTGGCCGAGAGGCCCTAAAATATCTCAGGCATTCTCTCTCTCTCTCTCTCTAACGCCGCCGCCACCGCCTGAAGCACCACCGTCTCCTCATGCGTCGGGGTCCGCCCGCGCGCTCACACTCGCCGGCACCGTCCCTGTGCAGCCAGCCTGCTAGCTACCGTTGGCGCCTTCCTCCTGCGCCACCCAGTGGTAGCTTCATGTAGGTTCCTTGTTTTTTCATTTTCTTTTAATATTTGAAGCATTTTAACTGTATTAGGGCAGATTTTGGTAGTATAGCATTCGATCTAGGAAAATAATTGTAAAAATATAAATAGGATTTTTTCTGAGTACAATTAGAGTTAGTTTTTTTAGTATATATTATTGCTTAGTACCGGTAGGGTTAGTTTAGTTAAACTAAGCTGTGTTAGCATAGTTCTTAGTATTAGGTGTTTTATGATATTAGTCAGTATATTTTGTTTAGTTTGGTTTAGTTATACTTCTTATCGTATGCTATGTTAGTATACTAAGTACATTTAGGATTTTTATTTTATACTTAGGGCATGTTAATGTTTAATGTATTATGTTTAGGATGCATGCTAGTTAAATATATTGTTGTGGTCTTTAGTTAGGTTTGTTATATTAGTTATGACTAGCATTTTTTTGATAGTGTTAGGAATAGTTTATTAAGTTAGTTATAGTTAGGTAGTTAGTTTTGAAGTTTGGCTATGTAGTTAGTTAGATAGTGTTAAGAATAATTTAAAGAATAATGAGTCATACATATAATCATACTAATAATTTTCCGAACCATAGTAGTGGTAGGTAGTGTTATTAGTTAGTTCTAGGTTATGTTTTTCCAGATAGGTATTTAGGTCTAGTGTGATTTGTTTATGTGCAATATGAAAAATCAGTTGACAAGTACTGTTGTAATATTCTGAATTAGTGCCTTTCAGAATATGCTATGGGGATAATGAAATCCGAATGGGTGACAATGGGCAGACCTGAGGGACTTCCACTTCTTTGACACACAACTGAATTCGCCATTAGAACATAGCCCAAATCAAGTTCTAGCATGGTTGCATGAATACTTGGGTGTTCCACCATCCCAACAATGTTTGTTTGTGCCTAAATTGCGAGAGAATGTATGGAGGTGGCAATTGTACGTGACTACTAACACGAAGAAATGGAAATTTCTTGTGTCTAAGGTGTTGGATCTCATGTCTAAGTAGTTGTAGGAGGAAAGCAAATCTCACGATGAGGACGATGCAGCAGCGAATCTCGTGAGGAGGCATCTACTTTGCGGAGGCGACGATTGTGCATCCCCTTCTCACCTGACCGACGGCACGCGGATCCGTGGGCTCGGGATTGGGTTCATCGACGACGCCAACGACGGCGAGCTCAAGAACGGATCCTTCAGTGGGCTTGCTATGGGCTTGGCAGTGGGCCTCACCACAAGCAGCAGACTGTAATTTTTTTTATTTTTTTCTAATTTATAGAGGCGGGCAATGTGCCCACCTTTGATATTCTAGATTAACAGTGATGACTATTCATAGGCGGAAACTAGTGCCGCCTCTAAAGATCTATTTCACCCGCCTCTGAAAATCTTTATTGCAGTAGTGCTCACAATAAATGCAATCACTAGCAAGCAAATATGAGTGTGAAAGGTTTCTTGAGTTCTAATGAGTTTAGTTATCGGTCATCAAGAGCGCCAAAAGTGCTTACAAGCCTGACCACACATTCTATTAGAAGACCACTCAAGAAACTAACTGTTACCCTTCATTGGGCAGTCTATGTAGCCACTAGAGAGCTCTGGTGCGCACCAGAGTGCTGCATCGGAGAGCTCCAATGGTCACCAACGACTCTAAAACTAGCCATTAGAACTCCGGTGTACCACCGGAGAGCTCCGTGCTCGATGGAGCTCAAACTTGTGCGAGAAAAACCTCTCTGGAGCCACTCTCTAGTGTGCTCTCTGATGCACCACTAGAGAGCTATGGAGCTTGAACTTGCGCTAGAAAACCTCTCTGGAGTCACTCTTTGGTGTGCTCTCCGAAGATCTATGCAGTACCGAATTTCAACTCCTAGAACCCTCTCTAGTCCACAACTCCGGTGCACCACCAGAAAGTTCCAGTGCTCCCTTTTATATAACTTCCGCGCAATCGATCACCACTATATACCTAATCTATGGTGCTCACAACTTCGGTGGCACATGAAGATAGGGTGTTCATACTGAAAACTAGGCCAACAAAAGCACTGTTCCGAAGCTCCGATGCCACTAGAGGGCTCCAGTGACATCGGAGGTTTCCAGTGAGTGTAAAAACACTCCACCGAACTCATCTGTTAAACCTTTTTCAAATGACTAACACCTTATGATCTCCCACCGGATGACCAACACCTTTGGTACTGAGTTAGCATTTTCAAAATATTTGTAAAGGTTTTCACTTGCTTCCTTTGCACACCACTTTATCTAATTCATATGCAAAATTAGATCTCACCTAGCTAGTGGCACAATGAACCATGGTAGATGTACTCCATGACACCCTATAGGAACACCCCCACAAAGCCTCACACACATGCTTGAACCACACAGATACTTAGCACCCACAAAATCCTTTGTGCACTATTTCTGTGTGCTGATGGATAGTTCGCCAAGCATGCATGGGTGGTCCGTCAAAGCATACTCGAGGCACCGAAGTCTGGGGTGTCTGGTCAATCAGACGGACAGTTTGTCTGATGCCATCAATCAGATGGACAGTTTGTCTGATGCCATCAAATAGTCTGCCAGATCACACACTTAGTCATTTTTCATATCAGAAGATAGTTGCCTTGATGGATAGCCCGTCCACACCATGGGACAGTCTGTACAAATTAAACTCTCTCTAGTCCAGAGAAAGGTGTTTTGGTGTACAATGAGACAGACGTTCTATATGAACCAACACTTTGCACAGTTTTTTGACAAGCCCGGACGAACGGTTCACTCGACCTTGTTAGATAGTATGTGAGATCCCGACGAATAGTCCGTCGGCACATACCAAATGGTCCATCCGTGCCCACCGACACCCACTCTTCACCTACCGTAACTATTGGTACCCTATGACGACCCTAGTTATATGGTATGCGTTACTTATGCATGACCATGCATCTTTGTCATAAGCTGTTTTGCCTTTTCAAGATATATAGGTTTTGCTATGTGCTTAGATATACACTATGTCTAAATACATAGTAAAAATAATGTATTAAAAAAATCAAAACGTCTTATAATTTGGAACTAAGAGAGTATCATATAGGAGTGGAAGTAAGTGAGAAGGTGAACCTCGAGACCGACGTTGAGCACGCTACCGAGCCCGAGGCCATTGACCACAGCTGAGTTTCAAAGGCAAGCTCCTAAGCATGTCTCACTCTTTTACAAATGCATTAATTAGCTTGACTGTGTTATTTATCGCATTATGTTACAATATGACTAGAGACCCACACTTCCCTAATTGAGTTTGTACCTTGAATTGAAAAAAAGGTTAAAGGTTACTATTATCTTCACATCTGTTCCTTTCGGCGGTATCTGATGCTCACTGCTGGGGGCAGGGCCACCAATGGCGAACTGTGAAGCTACCGGGTACTTGTTTCTCAAATCAAACATGGCAGGCGGTCAGTCCCCGCGCGGATCGATAAAGCTAGGATCGGAGCAGCTGAGCTATCTTCTTCTCCTGGGAGCGCATGCATGCGCTGCTGCGCCCGTGAAGCGGCGGCCATGGTGGTCGGGAGTGCAAGCTGCAGCATGCATGCCGCAGCGCTCGATCAGGTACTTGCAGCTTTCAAATAAATAAAGGTACAGGTACTGTTACGAAGCTTGCGTTGCGTTGCTCAATCAGATTTGTCTTCATCTCGATCACATCGTGATCGACGACGCCGCTCCTGGGCCTGTGCCTCACGGGAGAAACAGTCATTACAGGCAGCACTGCAGCAGCGCGCCCACCTTGTTCTTCTTCCTTTTTATTTCACTCCTATCCTATCATGTGGCTGTGCAATTTCATCCGAGGCTAGATCTAAGTAGCCTTAGTTTTTTTACGAGCTCGATAGAAATGACCATTCGACAAAAACTCCAAATCCTTATCCCTCTTGCAAATTTAAAAATTTGATATCATGTGCCTCTTTTATGAATCTGCGGTTACCTTTTTTGTCCTAAAATATTACTTGATTTCCCCACAATATATTTGCTGCTTATGGCCAGCCTCGTCATTACACCAAAATTTATTGGCTCAAGCATTCCAAAACAAATTGTGGAACGAACCATCACTTACAATGGTGAGCTGATGATCTCTAGACTACTATTTTTGCCACTCTACCACATTTTTGTCTGTGAACCATGCTATGACCATGATTGTTTTCACTTTGAGATCGACCACCTTCTTGCAAAGAAAAAAAAATCCGGACTATGTTGCTTGCGAGGTTCTCACGTATGTGTACCCAGGAATTGATTGATCACTAGGTTGTAATATATCGAAATGGGATATCCTTTTCATGATTTTGTCATAATTTTGGCCGACTGAGCTTGTTTTCCTCTCCCTGTTCATCGCCATGAAATACATCAAATTAAAGTCACGATCATTGTAATCAGCACATTCTATCTAGTTGTTCCCCTTCATCGATGTTAATGGTGATGCTAAAAAACTTTCCCAATATAAACGCATGAAAATTAAAGAGTGGGTCAATGATTTTAGGGCTACGACGAAAGAACAGTTTGAAATGGAGAGGCTTACCACACGGTGGGGGCAAGGAGCGGCATGGGAATTTGAGTTGGAATGGAAAGTGATTAGATGGATGATACTGCACTGTATTGCATGCGTGTCTCTTCCTCCCCTGAATCCTGATGGGGCATCTCTCTGCTGCCTCTGCCTGCATACTGCGATTGCTTTGCATGCATGCAGCCCACGTCTTCTGGTCAGATGGAACTGGCAGTATAGTAGTGAAGACCGGTCGGCCGGCTGCATGCATGTGGGACGATCGGAGAGGATCCATTCTTTTGTTGCTAGCTTACCTGCGCCGGCCGGCCTTTAATTTGCTTGCCTTCGACATCGATCTCTGCGTGCTAGCTCTTACCCGAGGAAAGAAGTCTTTTTCATCATATAGTATCCGAATATCTCATGCATGCTATGTACTCTCTTCGTCCCATTAAAAACGTCGTTACTGGTATACGTGCCGATAGTTTAATTAGATTTGTAGAAAATACGTGTAATATTTGTATTTTTAAATAAATTTATTAAAAAACTAGATTTAAATATCTATCTAATGATATTAATTATGTACCATAAATATTAATATTTTTTATATAAATTTAGTCAAAAATATTTCTCAGGAAGCGAGAACGGTACTTCCAATGGGACTGAGGGAGCAGGAGTATATATGCATCAGATAGAAGAAGAAAACAAGGTGGGCGCGCTGCTGCAGTGCTGCCTGTAATGACTGTTTCTCCCGTGAGGCACAGGCCCAGGAGCGGCGTCGTCGATCACGATGTGATCGAGATGAAGACAAATCTGATTGAGCAACGCAACGCAAGCTTCGTAACAGTACCTGTACCTTTATTTATTTGAAAGCTGCAAGTACCTGATCGAGCGCTGCGGCATGCATGCTGCAGCTTGCACTCCCGACCACCATGGCCGCCGCTTCACGGGCGCAGCAGCGCATGCATGCGCTCCCAGGAGAAGAAGATAGCTCAGCTGCTCCGATCCTAGCTTTATCGATCCGCGCGGGGACTGACCGCCTGCCATGTTTGATTTGAGAAACAAGTACCCGGTAGCTTCACAGTTCGCCATTGGTGGCCCTGCCCCCAGCAGTGAGCATCAGATACCGCCGAAAGGAACAGATGTGAAGATAATAGTAACCTTTAACCTTTTTTTCAATTCAAGGTACAAACTCAATTAGGGAAGTGTGGGTCTCTAGTCATATTGTAACATAATGCGATAAATAACACAGTCAAGCTAATTAATGCATTTGTAAAAGAGTGAGACATGCTTAGGAGCTTGCCTTTGAAACTCAGCTGTGGTCAATGGCCTCGGGCTCGGTAGCGTGCTCAACGTCGGTCTCGAGGTTCACCTTCTCACTTACTTCCACTCCTATATGATACTCTCTTAGTTCCAAATTATAAGACGTTTTGATTTTTTTAATACATTATTTTTACTATGTATTTAGACATAGTGTATATCTAAGCACATAGCAAAACCTATATATCTTGAAAAGGCAAAACAGCTTATGACAAAGATGCATGGTCATGCATAAGTAACGCATACCATATAACTAGGGTCGTCATAGGGTACCAATAGTTACGGTAGGTGAAGAGTGGGTGTCGGTGGGCACGGATGGACCATTTGGTATGTGCCGACGGACTATTCGTCGGGATCTCACATACTATCTAACAAGGTCGAGTGAACCGTTCGTCCGGGCTTGTCAAAAAACTGTGCAAAGTGTTGGTTCATATAGAACGTCTGTCTCATTGTACACCAAAACACCTTTCTCTGGACTAGAGAGAGTTTAATTTGTACAGACTGTCCCATGGTGTGGACGGGCTATCCATCAAGGCAACTATCTTCTGATATGAAAAATGACTAAGTGTGTGATCTGGCAGACTATTTGATGGCATCAGACAAACTGTCCATCTGATTGATGGCATCAGACAAACTGTCCGTCTGATTGACCAGACACCCCAGACTTCGGTGCCTCGAGTATGCTTTGACGGACCACCCATGCATGCTTGGCGAACTATCCATCAGCACACAGAAATAGTGCACAAAGGATTTTGTGGGTGCTAAGTATCTGTGTGGTTCAAGCATGTGTGTGAGGCTTTGTGGGGGTGTTCCTATAGGGTGTCATGGAGTACATCTACCATGGTTCATTGTGCCACTAGCTAGGTGAGATCTAATTTTGCATATGAATTAGATAAAGTGGTGTGCAAAGGAAGCAAGTGAAAACCTTTACAAATATTTTGAAAATGCTAACTCAGTACCAAAGGTGTTGGTCATCCGGTGGGAGATCATAAGGTGTTAGTCATTTGAAAAAGGTTTAACAGATGAGTTCGGTGGAGTGTTTTTACACTCACTGGAAACCTCCGATGTCACTGGAGCCCTCTAGTGGCATCGGAGCTTCGGAACAGTGCTTTTGTTGGCCTAGTTTTCAGTATGAACACCCTATCTTCATGTGCCACCGAAGTTGTGAGCACCATAGATTAGGTATATAGTGGTGATCGATTGCGCGGAAGTTATATAAAAGGGAGCACTGGAACTTTCTGGTGGTGCACCGGAGTTGTGGACTAGAGAGGGTTCTAGGAGTTGAAATTCGGTACTGCATAGATCTTCGGAGAGCACACCAAAGAGTGACTCCAGAGAGGTTTTCTAGCGCAAGTTCAAGCTCCATAGCTCTCTAGTGGTGCATCAGAGAGCACACTAGAGAGTGGCTCCAGAGAGGTTTTTCTCGCACAAGTTTGAGCTCCATCGAGCACGGAGCTCTCCGGTGGTACACCGGAGTTCTAATGGCTAGTTTTAGAGTCGTTGGTGACCATTGGAGCTCTCCGATGCAGCACTCTGGTGCGCACCAGAGCTCTCTAGTGGCTACATAGACTGCCCAATGAAGGGTAACAGTTAGTTTCTTGAGTGGTCTTCTAATAGAATGTGTGGTCAGGCTTGTAAGCACTTTTGGCGCTCTTGATGACCGATAACTAAACTCATTAGAACTCAAGAAACCTTTCACACTCATATTTGCTTGCTAGTGATTGCATTTATTGTGAGCACTACTGCAATAAAGATTTTCAGAGGCGGGTGAAATAGATCTTTAGAGGCGGCACTAGTTTCCGCCTATGAATAGTCATCACTGTTAATCTAGAATATCAAAGGTGGGCACATTGCCCGCCTCTATAAATTAGAAAAAAATAAAAAAAATTAGCCATGGCGCCACACTACTCAAGCTTTTGTCTCTGCTGCGTCAAGAGAGGAGCAAAAATATAATCAGGGCAAGCAGAACAAAGATCCTGTGTTGTGTGACTGATCTGATCTTGTTAGCGGCCAACCAACATGAAGATCTGTGGTAGACCCAGCTCGCGATTGAGCGCCAGTGCAGCGGAACTACCACTCATGAGGAGTAAAAGGTATAACATGCATGCAGTATAATAAGACACATCAGATTCACACTCAGGCGGCCGGCCGGCCGGTCGATCGTGGACGGCGACGATGTGACAAGTCAAGGAGAAGAGAGGCATGCAGAAGAAATGGATCGGAGCGCACAGACCAGCACAGTCCTTTCTTCGGTATCCATCGATCGAAATAGTAAGTCACACTAGCTAGCCACACTCCACGCAAAATAATGGACCTAGCTTCCTCCCTGTTCACTCGTCAACTCATTTTTGACTTGTTATTAGCAGCTTAATTAACTGGCACCATGGATCGTGAGGAGGCATCTACTTTGCGGAGGCGACGATTGTGCATCCCCTTCTCACCTGACCGACGGCACGCGGATCCGTGGGCTCGGGATTGGGTTCATCGACGACGCCAACGACGGCGAGCTCAAGAACGGATCCTTCAGTGGGCTTGCTATGGGCTTGGCAGTGGGCCTCACCACAAGCAGCAGACTGTAATTTTTTTTATTTTTTTCTAATTTATAGAGGCGGGCAATGTGCCCACCTTTGATATTCTAGATTAACAGTGATGACTATTCATAGGCGGAAACTAGTGTCGCCTCTAAAGATCTATTTCACCCGCCTCTGAAAATCTTTATTGCAGTAGTGCTCACAATAAATGCAATCACTAGCAAGCAAATATGAGTGTGAAAGGTTTCTTGAGTTCTAATGAGTTTAGTTATCGGTCATCAAGAGCGCCAAAAGTGCTTACAAGCCTGACCACACATTCTATTAGAAGACCACTCAAGAAACTAACTGTTACCCTTCATTGGGCAGTCTATGTAGCCACTAGAGAGCTCTGGTGCGCACCAGAGTGCTGCATCGGAGAGCTCCAATGGTCACCAACGACTCTAAAACTAGCCATTAGAACTCCGGTGTACCACCGGAGAGCTCCGTGCTCGATGGAGCTCAAACTTGTGCGAGAAAAACCTCTCTGGAGCCACTCTCTAGTGTGCTCTCTGATGCACCACTAGAGAGCTATGGAGCTTGAACTTGCGCTAGAAAACCTCTCTGGAGTCACTCTTTGGTGTGCTCTCCGAAGATCTATGCAGTACCGAATTTCAACTCCTAGAACCCTCTCTAGTCCACAACTCCGGTGCACCACCAGAAAGTTCCAGTGCTCCCTTTTATATAACTTCCGCGCAATCGATCACCACTATATACCTAATCTATGGTGCTCACAACTTCGGTGGCACATGAAGATAGGGTGTTCATACTGAAAACTAGGCCAACAAAAGCACTGTTCCGAAGCTCCGATGCCACTAGAGGGCTCCAGTGACATCGGAGGTTTCCAGTGAGTGTAAAAACACTCCACCGAACTCATCTGTTAAACCTTTTTCAAATGACTAACACCTTATGATCTCCCACCGGATGACCAACACCTTTGGTACTGAGTTAGCATTTTCAAAATATTTGTAAAGGTTTTCACTTGCTTCCTTTGCACACCACTTTATCTAATTCATATGCAAAATTAGATCTCACCTAGCTAGTGGCACAATGAACCATGGTAGATGTACTCCATGACACCCTATAGGAACACCCCCACAAAGCCTCACACACATGCTTGAACCACACAGATACTTAGCACCCACAAAATCCTTTGTGCACTATTTCTGTGTGCTGATGGATAGTTCGCCAAGCATGCATGGGTGGTCCGTCAAAGCATACTCGAGGCACCGAAGTCTGGGGTGTCTGGTCAATCAGACGGACAGTTTGTCTGATGCCATCAATCAGATGGACAGTTTGTCTGATGCCATCAAATAGTCTGCCAGATCACACACTTAGTCATTTTTCATATCAGAAGATAGTTGCCTTGATGGATAGCCCGTCCACACCATGGGACAGTCTGTACAAATTAAACTCTCTCTAGTCCAGAGAAAGGTGTTTTGGTGTACAATGAGACAGACGTTCTATATGAACCAACACTTTGCACAGTTTTTTGACAAGCCCGGACGAACGGTTCACTCGACCTTGTTAGATAGTATGTGAGATCCCGACGAATAGTCCGTCGGCACATACCAAATGGTCCATCCGTGCCCACCGACACCCACTCTTCACCTACCGTAACTATTGGTACCCTATGACGACCCTAGTTATATGGTATGCGTTACTTATGCATGACCATGCATCTTTGTCATAAGCTGTTTTGCCTTTTCAAGATATATAGGTTTTGCTATGTGCTTAGATATACACTATGTCTAAATACATAGTAAAAATAATGTATTAAAAAAAATCAAAACGTCTTATAATTTGGAACTAAGAGAGTATCATATAGGAGTGGAAGTAAGTGAGAAGGTGAACCTCGAGACCGACGTTGAGCACGCTACCGAGCCCGAGGCCATTGACCACAGCTGAGTTTCAAAGGCAAGCTCCTAAGCATGTCTCACTCTTTTACAAATGCATTAATTAGCTTGACTGTGTTATTTATCGCATTATGTTACAATATGACTAGAGACCCACACTTCCCTAATTGAGTTTGTACCTTGAATTGAAAAAAAGGTTAAAGGTTACTATTATCTTCACATCTGTTCCTTTCGGCGGTATCTGATGCTCACTGCTGGGGGCAGGGCCACCAATGGCGAACTGTGAAGCTACCGGGTACTTGTTTCTCAAATCAAACATGGCAGGCGGTCAGTCCCCGCGCGGATCGATAAAGCTAGGATCGGAGCAGCTGAGCTATCTTCTTCTCCTGGGAGCGCATGCATGCGCTGCTGCGCCCGTGAAGCGGCGGCCATGGTGGTCGGGAGTGCAAGCTGCAGCATGCATGCCGCAGCGCTCGATCAGGTACTTGCAGCTTTCAAATAAATAAAGGTACAGGTACTGTTACGAAGCTTGCGTTGCGTTGCTCAATCAGATTTGTCTTCATCTCGATCACATCGTGATCGACGACGCCGCTCCTGGGCCTGTGCCTCACGGGAGAAACAGTCATTACAGGCAGCACTGCAGCAGCGCGCCCACCTTGTTCTTCTTCTATCTGATGCATATATACTCCTGCTCCCTCAGTCCCCATTGGAAGTACCGTTCTCGCTTCCTGAGAAATATTTTTGACTAAATTTATATAAAAAATATTAATATTTATGGTACATAATTAATATCATTAGATAGATATTTTAAATCTAGTTTTTTAATAAATTATTTAAAAATACAAATATTACACCGTATTTTCTACAAATCTAATTAAACTATCGGCACGTATACCAGTAACGACGTTTTTAATGGGACGAAGAGAGTACATAGCATGCAGAAGAAATGGATCGGAGCGCACAGACCAGCACAGTCCTTTCTTCGGTATCCATCGATCGAAATAGTAAGTCACACTAGCTAGCCACACTCCACGCAAAATAATGGACCTAGCTTCCTCCCTGTTCACTCGTCAACTCATTTTTGACTTGTTATTAGCAGCTTAATTAACTGGCACCATGGATCGTAAAGTGGACCCGCGCAAATAGCTCAGTTGGCTAGACTTTTTTTTTTTTCATTGTAACCATTAAGGTTTCTTTTACTTGAAAGCAATTAACTACATCCACTTGCACATATAGCTATCATCGATCAATTCCTTAGATTAAAATTACTTAGCTTAAATATCTCTCATCTTCCTTTTTATTTCACTCCTATCCTATCATGTGGCTGTGCAATTTCATCCGAGGCTAGATCTAAGTAGCCTTAGTTTTTTTACGAGCTCGATAGAAATGACCATTCGACAAAAACTCCCAAATCCTTATCCCTCTTGCAAATTTAAAAATTTGATATCATGTGCCTCTTTTATGAATCTGCGGTTACCTTTATTGTCCTAAAATATTACTTGATTTCCCCACAATATATTTGCTGCTTATGGCCAGCCTCGTCATTACACCAAAATTTATTGGCTCAAGCATTCCAAAACAAATTGTGGAACGAACCATCACTTATAATGGTGAGCTGATGATCTCTAGACTACTAATTTTTGCCACTCTACCACATTTTTGTCTGTGAACCATGCTATGACCATGATTGTTTTCACTTTGAGATCGACCACCTTCTTGCAAAGAAAAAAAAATCCGGACCTATGTTGCTTGCGAGGTTCTCACGTATGTGTACCCAGGAATTGATTGATCACTAGGTTGTAATATATCGAAATGGGATATCCTTTTCATGATTTTGTCATAATTTTGGCCGACTGAGCTTGTTTTCCTCTCCCTGTTCATCGCCATGAAATACATCAAATTAAAGTCACGATCATTGTAATCAGCACATTCTATCTAGTTGTTCCCCTTCATCGATGTTAATGGTGATGCTAAAAAACTTTCCCAATATAAACGCATGAAAATTAAAGAGTGGGTCAATGATTTTAGGGCTACGACGAAAGAACAGTTTGAAATGGAGAGGCTTACCACACGGTGGGGGCAAGGAGCGGCATGGGAATTTGAGTTGGAATGGAAAGTGATTAGATGGATGATACTGCACTGTATTGCATGCGTGTCTCTTCCTCCCCTGAATCCTGATGGGGCATCTCTCTGCTGCCTCTGCCTGCATACTGCGATTGCTTTGCATGCATACAGCCCACGTCTTCTGGTCAGATGGAACTGGCAGTATAGTAGTGAAGACCGGTCGGCCGGCTGCATGCATGTGGGACGATCGGAGAGGATCCATTCTTTTGTTGCTAGCTTACCTGCGCCGGCCGGCCTTTAATTTGCTTGCCTTCGACATCGATCTCTGCGTGCTAGCTCTTACCCGAGGAAAGAAGTCTTTTTCATCATATAGTATCCGAATATCTCATGCATGCTATGTACTCTCTTCGTCCCATTAAAAACGTCCGTTACTGGTATACGTGCCGATAGTTTAATTAGATTTGTAGAAAATACGTGTAATATTTGTATTTTTAAATAAATTTATTAAAAACTAGATTTAAATATCTATCTAATGATATTAATTATGTACCATAAATATTAATATTTTTTATATAAATTTAGTCAAAAATATTTCTCAGGAAGCGAGAACGGTACTTCCAATGGGACTGAGGGAGCAGGAGTATATATGCATCAGATAGAAGAAGAACAAGGTGGGCGCGCTGCTGCAGTGCTGCCTGTAATGACTGTTTCTCCCGTGAGGCACAGGCCCAGGAGCGGCGTCGTCGATCACGATGTGATCGAGATGAAGACAAATCTGATTGAGCAACGCAACGCAAGCTTCGTAACAGTACCTGTACCTTTATTTATTTGAAAGCTGCAAGTACCTGATCGAGCGCTGCGGCATGCATGCTGCAGCTTGCACTCCCGACCACCATGGCCGCCGCTTCACGGGCGCAGCAGCGCATGCATGCGCTCCCAGGAGAAGAAGATAGCTCAGCTGCTCCGATCCTAGCTTTATCGATCCGCGCGGGGACTGACCGCCTGCCATGTTTGATTTGAGAAACAAGTACCCGGTAGCTTCACAGTTCGCCATTGGTGGCCCTGCCCCCAGCAGTGAGCATCAGATACCGCCGAAAGGAACAGATGTGAAGATAATAGTAACCTTTAACCTTTTTTTCAATTCAAGGTACAAACTCAATAGGGAAGTGTGGGTCTCTAGTCATATTGTAACATAATGCGATAAATAACACAGTCAAGCTAATTAATGCATTTGTAAAAGAGTGAGACATGCTTAGGAGCTTGCCTTTGAAACTCAGCTGTGGTCAATGGCCTCGGGCTCGGTAGCGTGCTCAACGTCCGGTCTCGAGGTTCACCTTCTCACTTACTTCCACTCCTATATGATACTCTCTTAGTTCCAAATTATAAGACGTTTTGATTTTTTTAATACATTATTTTTACTATGTATTTAGACATAGTGTATATCTAAGCACATAGCAAAACCTATATATCTTGAAAAGGCAAAACAGCTTATGACAAAGATGCATGGTCATGCATAAGTAACGCATACCATATAACTAGGGTCGTCATAGGGTACTAATAGTTACGGTAGGTGAAGAGTGGGTGTCGGTGGGCACGGATGGACCATTTGGTATGTGCCGACGGACTATTCGTCGGGATCTCACATACTATCTAACAAGGTCGAGTGAACCGTTCGTCCGGGCTTGTCAAAAAACTGTGCAAAGTGTTGGTTCATATAGAACGTCTGTCTCATTGTACACCAAAACACCTTTCTCTGGACTAGAGAGAGTTTAATTTGTACAGACTGTCCCATGGTGTGGACGGGCTATCCATCAAGGCAACTATCTTCTGATATGAAAAATGACTAAGTGTGTGATCTGGCAGACTATTTGATGGCATCAGACAAACTGTCCATCTGATTGATGGCATCAGACAAACTGTCCGTCTGATTGACCAGACACCCCAGACTTCGGTGCCTCGAGTATGCTTTGACGGACCACCCATGCATGCTTGGCGAACTATCCATCAGCACACAGAAATAGTGCACAAAGGATTTTGTGGTGCTAAGTATCTGTGTGGTTCAAGCATGTGTGTGAGGCTTTGTGGGGGTGTTCCTATAGGGTGTCATGGAGTACATCTACCATGGTTCATTGTGCCACTAGCTAGGTGAGATCTAATTTTGCATATGAATTAGATAAAGTGGTGTGCAAAGGAAGCAAGTGAAAACCTTTACAAATATTTTGAAAATGCTAACTCAGTACCAAAGGTGTTGGTCATCCGGGTGGGAGATCATAAGGTGTTAGTCATTTGAAAAAGGTTTAACAGATGAGTTCGGTGGAGTGTTTTTACACTCACTGGAAACCTCCGATGGTCACTGGAGCCCTCTAGTGGCATCGGAGCTTCGGAACAGTGCTTTTGTTGGCCTAGTTTTCAGTATGAACACCCTATCTTCATGTGCCACCGAAGTTGTGAGCACCATAGATTAGGTATATAGTGGTGATCGATTGCGCGGAAGTTATATAAAAGGGAGCACTGGAACTTTCTGGTGGTGCACCGGAGTTGTGGACTAGAGAGGGTTCTAGGAGTTGAAATTCGGTACTGCATAGATCTTCGGAGAGCACACCAAAGAGTGACTCCAGAGAGGTTTTCTAGCGCAAGTTCAAGCTCCATAGCTCTCTAGTGGTGCATCAGAGAGCACACTAGAGAGTGGCTCCAGAGAGGTTTTTCTCGCACAAGTTTGAGCTCCATCGAGCACGGAGCTCTCCGGTGGTACACCGGAGTTCTAATGGCTAGTTTTAGAGTCGTTGGTGACCATTGGAGCTCTCCGATGCAGCACTCTGGTGCGCACCAGAGCTCTCTAGTGGGCTACATAGACTGCCCAATGAAGGGTAACAGTTAGTTTCTTGAGTGGTCTTCTAATAGAATGTGTGGTCAGGCTTGTAAGCACTTTTGGCGCTCTTGATGACCGATAACTAAACTCATTAGAACTCAAGAAACCTTTCACACTCATATTTGCTTGCTAGTGATTGCATTTATTGTGAGCACTACTGCAATAAAGATTTTCAGAGGCGGGTGAAATAGATCTTTAGAGGCGGCACTAGTTTCCGCCTATGAATAGTCATCACTGTTAATCTAGAATATCAAAGGTGGGCACATTGCCCGCCTCTATAATTAGAAAAAAATAAAAAAAAATTACAGTCTGCTGCTTGTGGTGAGGCCCACTGCCAAGCCCATAGCAAGCCCACTGAAGGATCCGTTCTTGAGCTCGCCGTCGTTGGCGTCGTCGATGAACCCCAATCCCGAGCCCACGGATCCGCGTGCCGTCGGTCAGGTGAGAAGGGGATGCACAATCGTCGCCTCCGCAAAGTAGATGCCTCCTCACGAGATTCGCTGCTGCATCGTCCTCATCGTGAGATTTGCTTTCCTCCTACAACTACTTAGACATGAGATCCCAACACCTTAGACACAAGAAATTTTCCATTTCTTCGTGTTAGTAGTCACGTACAATTGCCACCCTCCATACATTCTCTCGCAATTTAGGCACAAACAAACATTGTTGGGATGGTGGAACACCCAAGTATTCATGCAACCATGCTAGAACTTGATTTGGGCTATGTTCTAATGGCGAATTCAGTTGTGTGTCAAAGAAGTGGAAGTCCCCTCAGGTCTGCCCATTGTCACCCATTCGGATTTCATTATCCCCATAGCATATTCTGAAAGGCACTAATTCAGAATATTACAACAGTACTTGTCAACTGATTTTTCATATTGCACATAAACAAATCACACTAGACCTAAATACCTATCTGGAAAAACATAACCTAGAACTAACTAATAACACTACCTACCACTACTATGGTTCGGAAAATTATTAGTATGATTATATGTATGACTCATTATTCTTTAAATTATTCTTAACACTATCTAACTAACTACATAGCCAAACTTCAAAACTAACTACCTAACTATAACTAACTTAATAAACTATTCCTAACACTATCAAAAAAATGCTAGTCATAACTAATATAACAAACCTAACTAAAGACCACAACAATATATTTAACTAGCATGCATCCTAAACATAATACATTAAACATTAACATGCCCTAAGTATAAAATAAAAATCCTAAATGTTTAATGTATTATGTTTAGGATGCATGCTAGTTAAATATATTGTTGTGGTCTTTAGTTAGGTTTGTTATATTAGTTATGACTAGCATTTTTTTGATAGTGTTAGGAATAGTTTATTAAGTTAGTTATAGTTAGGTAGTTAGTTTTGAAGTTTTGGCTATGTAGTTAGTTAGATAGTGTTAAGAATAATTTAAAGAATAATGAGTCATACATATAATCATACTAATAATTTTCCGAACCATAGTAGTGGTAGGTAGTGTTATTAGTTAGTTCTAGGTTATGTTTTTCCAGATAGGTATTTAGGTCTAGTGTGATTTGTTTATGTGCAATATGAAAAAATCAGTTGACAAGTACTGTTGTAATATTCTGAATTAGTGCCTTTCAGAATATGCTATGGGGATAATGAAATCCGAATGGGTGACAATGGGCAGACCTGAGGGACTTCCACTTCTTTGACACACAACTGAATTCGCCATTAGAACATAGCCCAAATCAAGTTCTAGCATGGTTGCATGAATACTTGGGTGTTTCCACCATCCCAACAATGTTTGTTTGTGCCTAAATTGCGAGAGAATGTAGGAGGTGGCAATTGTACGTGACTACTAACACGAAGAAATGGAAATTTCTTGTGTCTAAGGTGTTGGATCTCATGTCTAAGTAGTTGTAGGAGGAAAGCAAATCTCACGATGAGGACGATGCAGCAGCGAATCTCGTGAGGAGGCATCTACTTTGCGGAGGCGACGATTGTGCATCCCCTTCTCACCTGACCGACGGCACGCGGATCCGTGGGCTCGGGATTGGGTTCATCGACGACGCCAACGAACGGCGAGCTCAAGAACGGATCCTTCAGTGGGCTTGCTATGGGCTTGGCAGTGGGCCTCACCACAAGCAGCAGACTGTAATTTTTTTTATTTTTTTCTAATTTATAGAGGCGGGCAATGTGCCCACCTTTGATATTCTAGATTAACAGTGATGACTATTCATAGGCGGAAACTAGTGCCGCCTCTAAAGATCTATTTCACCCGCCTCTGAAAATCTTTATTGCAGTAGTGCTCACAATAAATGCAATCACTAGCAAGCAAATATGAGTGTGAAAGGTTTCTTGAGTTCTAATGAGTTTAGTTATCGGTCATCAAGAGCGCCAAAAGTGCTTACAAGCCTGACCACACATTCTATTAGAAGACCACTCAAGAAACTAACTGTTACCCTTCATTGGGCAGTCTATGTAGCCACTAGAGAGCTCTGGTGCGCACCAGAGTGCTGCATCGGAGAGCTCCAATGGTCACCAACGACTCTAAAACTAGCCATTAGAACTCCGGTGTACCACCGGAGAGCTCCGTGCTCGATGGAGCTCAAACTTGTGCGAGAAAAACCTCTCTGGAGCCACTCTCTAGTGTGCTCTCTGATGCACCACTAGAGAGCTATGGAGCTTGAACTTGCGCTAGAAAACCTCTCTGGAGTCACTCTTTGGTGTGCTCTCCGAAGATCTATGCAGTACCGAATTTCAACTCCTAGAACCCTCTCTAGTCCACAACTCCGGTGCACCACCAGAAAGTTCCAGTGCTCCCTTTTATATAACTTCCGCGCAATCGATCACCACTATATACCTAATCTATGGTGCTCACAACTTCGGTGGCACATGAAGATAGGGTGTTCATACTGAAAACTAGGCCAACAAAAGCACTGTAGTTCCGAAGCTCCGATGCCACTAGAGGGCTCCAGTGACATCGGAGGTTTCCAGTGAGTGTAAAAACACTCCACCGAACTCATCTGTTAAACCTTTTTCAAATGACTAACACCTTATGATCTCCCACCGGATGACCAACACCTTTGGTACTGAGTTAGCATTTTCAAAATATTTGTAAAGGTTTTCACTTGCTTCCTTTGCACACCACTTTATCTAATTCATATGCAAAATTAGATCTCACCTAGCTAGTGGCACAATGAACCATGGTAGATGTACTCCATGACACCCTATAGGAACACCCCCACAAAGCCTCACACACATGCTTGAACCACACAGATACTTAGCACCCACAAAATCCTTTGTGCACTATTTCTGTGTGCTGATGGATAGTTCGCCAAGCATGCATGGGTGGTCCGTCAAAGCATACTCGAGGCACCGAAGTCTGGGGTGTCTGGTCAATCAGACGGACAGTTTGTCTGATGCCATCAATCAGATGGACAGTTTGTCTGATGCCATCAAATAGTCTGCCAGATCACACACTTAGTCATTTTTCATATCAGAAGATAGTTGCCTTGATGGATAGCCCGTCCACACCATGGGACAGTCTGTACAAATTAAACTCTCTCTAGTCCAGAGAAAGGTGTTTTGGTGTACAATGAGACAGACGTTCTATATGAACCAACACTTTGCACAGTTTTTTGACAAGCCCGGACGAACGGTTCACTCGACCTTGTTAGATAGTATGTGAGATCCCGACGAATAGTCCGTCGGCACATACCAAATGGTCCATCCGTGCCCACCGACACCCACTCTTCACCTACCGTAACTATTGGTACCCTATGACGACCCTAGTTATATGGTATGCGTTACTTATGCATGACCATGCATCTTTGTCATAAGCTGTTTTGCCTTTTCAAGATATATAGGTTTTGCTATGTGCTTAGATATACACTATGTCTAAATACATAGTAAAAATAATGTATTAAAAAAATCAAAACGTCTTATAATTTGGAACTAAGAGAGTATCATATAGGAGTGGAAGTAAGTGAGAAGGTGAACCTCGAGACCGACGTTGAGCACGCTACCGAGCCCGAGGCCATTGACCACAGCTGAGTTTCAAAGGCAAGCTCCTAAGCATGTCTCACTCTTTTACAAATGCATTAATTAGCTTGACTGTGTTATTTATCGCATTATGTTACAATATGACTAGAGACCCACACTTCCCTAATTGAGTTTGTACCTTGAATTGAAAAAAAGGTTAAAGGTTACTATTATCTTCACATCTGTTCCTTTCGGCGGTATCTGATGCTCACTGCTGGGGGCAGGGCCACCAATGGCGAACTGTGAAGCTACCGGGTACTTGTTTCTCAAATCAAACATGGCAGGCGGTCAGTCCCCGCGCGGATCGATAAAGCTAGGATCGGAGCAGCTGAGCTATCTTCTTCTCCTGGGAGCGCATGCATGCGCTGCTGCGCCCGTGAAGCGGCGGCCATGGTGGTCGGGAGTGCAAGCTGCAGCATGCATGCCGCAGCGCTCGATCAGGTACTTGCAGCTTTCAAATAAATAAAGGTACAGGTACTGTTACGAAGCTTGCGTTGCGTTGCTCAATCAGATTTGTCTTCATCTCGATCACATCGTGATCGACGACGCCGCTCCTGGGCCTGTGCCTCACGGGAGAAACAGTCATTACAGGCAGCACTGCAGCAGCGCGCCCACCTTGTTCTTCTTCTATCTGATGCATATATACTCCTGCTCCCTCAGTCCCATTGGAAGTACCGTTCTCGCTTCCTGAGAAATATTTTTGACTAAATTTATATAAAAAATATTAATATTTATGGTACATAATTAATATCATTAGATAGATATTTAAATCTAGTTTTTTAATAAATTTATTTAAAAATACAAATATTACACGTATTTTCTACAAATCTAATTAAACTATCGGCACGTATACCAGTAACGACGTTTTTAATGGGACGAAGAGAGTACATAGCATGCATGAGATATTCGGATACTATATGATGAAAAAGACTTCTTTCCTCGGGTAAGAGCTAGCACGCAGAGATCGATGTCGAAGGCAAGCAAATTAAAGGCCGGCCGGCGCAGGTAAGCTAGCAACAAAAGAATGGATCCTCTCCGATCGTCCCACATGCATGCAGCCGGCCGACCGGTCTTCACTACTATACTGCCAGTTCCATCTGACCAGAAGACGTGGGCTGCATGCATGCAAAGCAATCGCAGTATGCAGGCAGAGGCAGCAGAGAGATGCCCCATCAGGATTCAGGGGAGGAAGAGACACGCATGCAATACAGTGCAGTATCATCCATCTAATCACTTTCCATTCCAACTCAAATTCCCATGCCGCTCCTTGCCCCCACCGTGTGGTAAGCCTCTCCATTTCAAACTGTTCTTTCGTCGTAGCCCTAAAATCATTGACCCACTCTTTAATTTTCATGCGTTTATATTGGGAAAGTTTTTTAGCATCACCATTAACATCGATGAAGGGGAACAACTAGATAGAATGTGCTGATTACAATGATCGTGACTTTAATTTGATGTATTTCATGGCGATGAACAGGGAGAGGAAAACAAGCTCAGTCGGCCAAAATTATGACAAAATCATGAAAAGGATATCCCATTTCGATATATTACAACCTAGTGATCAATCAATTCCTGGGTACACATACGTGAGAACCTCGCAAGCAACATAGTCCGGATTTTTTTTTCTTTGCAAGAAGGTGGTCGATCTCAAAGTGAAAACAATCATGGTCATAGCATGGTTCACAGACAAAAATGTGGTAGAGTGGCAAAAATAGTAGTCTAGAGATCATCAGCTCACCATTGTAAGTGATGGTTCGTTCCACAATTTGTTTTGGAATGCTTGAGCCAATAAATTTTGGTGTAATGACGAGGCTGGCCATAAGCAGCAAATATATTGTGGGGAAATCAAGTAATATTTTAGGACAAAAAAGGTAACCGCAGATTCATAAAAGAGGCACATGATATCAAATTTTTAAATTTGCAAGAGGGATAAGGATTTGGAGTTTTTGTCGAATGGTCATTTCTATCGAGCTTATGGTGGTGATGCCCGTGAGTAAAGGTGTCACATGATAAAATGACTATCTAATTCACATTTGACAGCTAGGTTAATTAGACAAGAGTTTCAATTTAGTTTTGTAAAGATCTAGCTTGAGACTTGTAATAAATAGTACATCAAATTTCTTCCTTTCGAATACCAATACAAAGATGAATTCGTAGTTGGTTCTGTGTATTATAGTCTAGAGGTGAAAAGGGTTAACGTGGACTAAAACAAGAGATGGATATTTTGATTTTATTTTGGGAGGTGGGATGGTAGAGTACTAGAGTGAGGTGACTTCTAGCTGGTTACTTTTTTTTTATGCAAGTCTTCTAGCTGGTTACTTACTACCCAATATTCATCCACTCGTTTTATTTTCTTTCATCCCATTGACTCATTGAGTAAACCGTGCGTTAAGCTAAAAGTCGAAAAAACGATGGTGGGCAAATAACTGTAGCGGTAAATCCTTTGTTCCCGAGAACGTGCCACACCTTCCCCGTTGATGTGCTTGGGTGATGGTCCGTGATCGGCCATCATTCTCATTTTCTGGCCCATTTATTTATGAAGGATGAGGTGGCCCAGCCCAGCCTAGATCGTGCTTAGAGGAACACTCCAGCCCACACACTCTTTTTTATTATTTTTTGGGCAAACAGACACTTCCTCGTCGAGAAATAGGAAAGCCTGCCTGCATCCATAGAGCATTTCTAATCCATCTGTCGATCACCCCTTACCCTGCCACGGGTCAATGTATCCTCTGGCACCCAAAACAATGATATCAATATGTCACCAATTTATTTCTTTCGATCCATATCAACGGTATATAGGCCTAAGACCTAAAAACCCCTCACTAGTGAATTACCCTACCACGGGTCAATGTATCCTCTGGCACCCAAAACAATGATATCATTATGTCACCAATTCATTTCTTTTGTTCCATATCAATGGTACATGGGCCTAAGACCTGAAAACCCCTCACTACTGAATGGTACAATATATCTTTGTTGGGCCGGACTCAAAAGTACAGTTGAAAGCCCTAATTTGGTTTTAGCTAATTGATGAAACCTATTAGACTAACCCTATGTCTAAGTGTGATTATGAGATAGGTTGGTCCAAGTCCAAGTGTTGGAGCTAGACGGCACTCAAGTGATGGAGATAGCCAAAAATAGCGATCAAGTGCTCCAACTTGGAAAAGAAGAAAGAGAAAAATAAAATGGGCTCAAGGCAAAGGTATAAAAGCTAGGGCTACTTTGTTTTGCCAATCAAGATGCAATAGAGTACGTAATTGGGTTTAGGATAGACAGCCGTACTATGAAGAGGGGGAAATCATGGTAAAAGCGGTTATCAAGTGCCACTAGGTGAAGTGATTCTTGCATATGCATTAGGACCTAGTGAGTGCTAACTTGACCCTTGAAAAATGCTTTGAAAATTGCTAACACACGTGCACAAGTGTTTGGGACACTTTGGTGTTGGCACATGAGAGCAAGGGTTGAAGGGTTGCGCTTAAACGTAAAGAGACAGGGGCGTCGGACCCTGGTTCAGTAAGCGTCAGACCATCGACTCAAGGTCCGATGGCTAACCCTAACACGTGAGCAAGACAGAGAGCAGCTGCCTCTCGTTGGACCCAGCTCGGCATGGTCGTCGGACCATTAGGCGCCGGTCCGATGGCTAACCCTAGCTATAGGTTGAGAGGGCACAGGGGCGTCGGACCATCACTGTTCAAGTCCGACGGTCGGTGTCGGACTCGGGTTCGACGGGTTTACACGTTTCTAGACCTCTCTGGAGTGACTGTGGTCTTCATTGGTCCGATGGGGGTACTGTTTGAGTCCGACGGTGGGTCTGACAGACGCGGCAGGGAGCCGTTGCGTGCGGCAACGGTCGGGAGATTCAACTGGGACATGTGGCAACTCAGCAGTGGCTCGGGCAGGGCGTCAGACCCGCGTTACATGGTCCGACGGCCCCGTGCGCCCGAGTCCAACGGTCCCGTGCGCCCGAGTCCAACGGTCGACTGAAGGCTCCTCTTGTATGTAACGGCTAGTCCTTGGTGTTGGGGTCTATTTAAGTGGCTTGCTCAGCCCTTGGCCAGTTCTCTTGGCTCCCTAACATCCCTAAGATACTTGTGAGCATACTTAAGCTTCTCCCACTCATCTAGTTCATGTGTTGATCATCCAAAGTGAGTTGGGAGTGATCCAAAGTGCATTTGCTTGAGTTCTTGCATCTAGTGGCACTTAGGATTGCATTGGCTGTGGATTTTCTTATTACTCTTGGTGGTTGCCGCCTATTGGCGGTAGTTAATGACAATAAAAAACCGTCAACATAACCTGCATAAACACTTAATTCCATCACCAAACATAGGTATAGGGGTTTAAACTAATGAATTCCACGAGCTTTGGTGAATATTTGTATGCAGGAGGATTTATACAGAAAACAGCCCTTGGGACCACAGTCATACACTCCAAACAAAACGACATTAGAAAGATATTCGACTCGCGAAACTGCAGAAAATAAATCAAGACGGAGTGCAAAAGCTTCCACCGGAGGGCAGGGCCCACCTGTCACTGTGACAGGCCGGTCGGCCCCACCTGTAGGCCGGCCGGCCTACTAATCCCACCGCTCAGTCTCTGCTTCGACGTCAGTGCTCCACCGCCTCTAAGGATCAATCTTTCACCGTCGATCAAGGTCGGTTCAGATGGAGGGACGAGATGGAGCTATACCATGGATTATTAGGCCCAATCTAGAATTTGGCCCTTATTAGCCCATGTGCATATTAATTAAATATGGTGGAGAGCTTAGTACCACATCGCTTGCTAAAGGTGGGAGGGGGCCTGGTGCCCCTTATATAAGAAACCCTAGACCCTTAGAGGGAGGTATGGATTAGAGAGGCGTCCCATTGAGGATCAAACTCTCATCTAGATCAATACCAGAGGATTAGGGCTAGACTCTCAAATGTAATAGACTAGTATCTTGAGAGTTAGGGATTGAGAGGACTCATGTCTAGATTCCGGACCCAGTCTCGGAGGCTTGGTAAGCCATTGTATCTTCACTTCTTTATCTTATGAGACTTTTTATCATTATATCATTCTTATTTACATGGCTATGCTTACTTTGAATATATATCTTGCTTAGTTAAGACTAACTCTACTCTTGTGTACTTCGGGACGCTGCTAGACAGTAGAGCACCGCAAAAGGATAACTCTAATGACGCCACTACGGTCCTACAATTTAAGAACCTACTCAATTCGGTATGGACTACGAAGGATAGATGGGGTTGTCACCTCCCACTGCTACCATACAACTAGAGAACAGGGTGTACTCATAGGCAGAGCATCGTGTAGGCACGACGCTTACATGAGGCTTGGCTACTTAGCCCAACCAGTAAAGTAACAGACTAAGCGCTCTATGAACCCGCACACAAAAGTAAAGAGAACCTTAACTAAGCAAGATATATATTCAAAGTAAGCATAGCCATGTAAATAAGAATGATATAATGATAAAAAGTCTCATAAGATAAAGAAGTGAAGATACAATGGCTTACCAAGCCTCCGAGACTGGGTCCGGAATCTAGACATGAGTCCTCTCAATCCCTAACTCTCAAGATACTAGTCTATTACATTTGAGAGTCTAGCCCTAATCCTCTGGTATTGATCTAGATGAGAGTTTGATCCTCAATGGGACGCCTCTCTAATCCATACCTCCCTCTAAGGGTCTAGGGTTTCTTATATAAGGGGCACCAGGCCCCCTCCCACCTTTAGCAAGCGATGTGGTACTAAGCTCTCCACCATATTTAATTAATATGCACATGGGCTAATAAGGGCCAAATTCTAGATTGGGCCTAATAATCCATGGTATAGCTCCATCTCGTCCCTCCATCTGAACCGACCTTGATCGACGGTGAAAGATTGATCCTTAGAGGCGGTGGAGCACTGACGTCGAAGCAGAGACTGAGCGGTGGGATTAGTAGGCCGGCCGGCCTACAGGTGGGGCCGACCGGCCTGTCACAGTGACAGGTGGGCCCTGCCCTCCGGTGGAAGCTTTTGCACTCCGTCTTGATTTATTTTCTGCAGTTTCGCGAGTCGAATATCTTTCTAATGTCGTTTTGTTTGGAGTGTATGACTGTGGTCCCAAGGGCTGTTTTCTGTATAAATCCTCCTGCATACAAATATTCACCAAAGCTCGTGGAATTCATTAGTTTAAACCCCTATACCTATGTTTGGTGATGGAATTAAGTGTTTATGCAGGTTATGTTGACGGTTTTTTATTGTCATTAACTACCGCCAATAGGCGGCAACCACCAAGAGTAATAAGAAAATCCACAGCCAATGCAATCCTAAGTGCCACTAGATGCAAGAACTCAAGCAAATGCACTTTGGATCACTCCCAACTCACTTTGGATGATCAACACATGAACTAGATGAGTGGGAGAAGCTTAAGTATGCTCACAAGTATCTTAGGGATGTTAGGGAGCCAAGAGAACTGGCCAAGGGCTGAGCAAGCCACTTAAATAGACCCCAACACCAAGGACTAGCCGTTACATACAAGAGGAGCCTTCAGTCGACCGTTGGACTCGGGCGCACGGGACCGTTGGACTCGGGCGCACGGGGCCGTCGGACCATGTAACGCGGGTCTGACGCCCTGCCCGAGCCACTGCTGAGTTGCCACATGTCCCAGTTGAATCTCCCGACCGTTGCCGCACGCAACGGCTCCCTGCCGCGTCTGTCAGACCCACCGTCGGACTCAAACAGTACCCCCATCGGACCAATGAAGACCACAGTCACTCCAGAGAGGTCTAGAAACGTGTAAACCCGTCGAACCCGAGTCCGACACCGACCGTCGGACTTGAACAGTGATGGTCCGACGCCCCTGTGCCCTCTCAACCTATAGCTAGGGTTAGCCATCGGACCGGCGCCTAATGGTCCGACGACCATGCCGAGCTGGGTCCAACGAGAGGCAGCTGCTCTCTGTCTTGCTCACGTGTTAGGGTTAGCCATCGGACCTTGAGTCGATGGTCTGACGCTTACTGAACCAGGGTCCGACGCCCCTGTCTCTTTACGTTTAAGCGCAACCCTTCAACCCTTGCTCTCATGTGCCAACACCAAAGTGTCCCAAACACTTGTGCACGTGTGTTAGCAATTTTCAAAGCATTTTTCAAGGGTCAAGTTAGCACTCACTAGGTCCTAATGCATATGCAAGAATCACTTCACCTAGTGGCACTTGATAACCGCTTTTACCATGATTTCCCCCTCTTCATAGTACGGCTGTCTATCCTAAACCCAATTACGTACTCTATTGCATCTTGATTGGCAAAACAAAGTAGCCCTAGCTTTTATACCTTTGCCTTGAGCCCATTTTATTTTTCTCTTTCTTCTTTTCCAAGTTGGAGCACTTGATCGCTATTTTTGGCTATCTCCATCACTTGAGTGCCGTCTAGCTCCAACACTTGGACTTGGACCAACCTATCTCATAATCACACTTAGACATAGGGTTAGTCTAATAGGTTTCATCAATTAGCTAAAACCAAATTAGGGCTTTCAACTGTACTTTTGAGTCCGGCCCAACAAAGATATATTGTACCATTCAGTAGTGAGGGGTTTTCAGGTCTTAGGCCCATGTACCATTGATATGGAACAAAAGAAATGAATTGGTGACATAATGATATCATTGTTTTGGGTGCCAGAGGATACATTGACCCGTGGTAGGGTAATTCACTAGTGAGGGGTTTTTAGGTCTTAGGCCTATATACCGTTGATATGGATCGAAAGAAATAAATTGGTGACATATTGATATCATTGTTTTGGGTGCCAGAGGATACATTGACCCGTGGCAGGGTAAGGGGTGATCGACAGATGGATTAGAAATGCTCTATGGATGCAGGCAGGCTTTCCTATTTCTCGACGAGGAAGTGTCTGTTTGCCCAAAAAATAATAAAAAAGAGTGTGTGGGCTGGAGTGTTCCTCTAAGCACGATCTAGGCTGGGCTGGGCCACCTCATCCTTCATAAATAAATGGGCCAGAAAATGAGAATGATGGCCGATCACGGACCATCACCCAAGCACATCAACGGGGAAGGTGTGGCACGTTCTCGGGAACAAAGGATTTACCGCTACAGTTATTTGCCCACCATCGTTTTTTCGACTTTTAGCTTAACGCACGGTTTACTCAATGAGTCAATGGGATGAAAGAAAATAAAACGAGTGGATGAATATTGGGTAGTAAGTAACCAGCTAGAAGACTTGCATAAAAAAAAAGTAACCAGCTAGAAGTCACCTCACTCTAGTACTCTACCATCCCACCTCCCAAAATAAAATCAAAATATCCATCTCTTGTTTTAGTCCACGTTAACCCTTTTCACCTCTAGACTATAATACACAGAACCAACTACGAATTCATCTTTGTATTGGTATTCGAAAGGAAGAAATTTGATGTACTATTTATTACAAGTCTCAAGCTAGATCTTTACAAAACTAAATTGAAACTCTTGTCTAATTAACCTAGCTGTCAAATGTGAATTAGATAGTCATTTTATCATGTGACACCTTTACTCACGGGCATCACCACCATAAGCTCGATAGAAATGACCATTCGACAAAAACTCCAAATCCTTATCCCTCTTGCAAATTTAAAAATTTGATATCATGTGCCTCTTTTATGAATCTGCGGTTACCTTTTTTGTCCTAAAATATTACTTGATTTCCCCACAATATATTTGCTGCTTATGGCCAGCCTCGTCATTACACCAAAATTTATTGGCTCAAGCATTCCAAAACAAATTGTGGAACGAACCATCACTTACAATGGTGAGCTGATGATCTCTAGACTACTATTTTTGCCACTCTACCACATTTTTGTCTGTGAACCATGCTATGACCATGATTGTTTTCACTTTGAGATCGACCACCTTCTTGCAAAGAAAAAAAAATCCGGACTATGTTGCTTGCGAGGTTCTCACGTATGTGTACCCAGGAATTGATTGATCACTAGGTTGTAATATATCGAAATGGGATATCCTTTTCATGATTTTGTCATAATTTTGGCCGACTGAGCTTGTTTTCCTCTCCCTGTTCATCGCCATGAAATACATCAAATTAAAGTCACGATCATTGTAATCAGCACATTCTATCTAGTTGTTCCCCTTCATCGATGTTAATGGTGATGCTAAAAAACTTTCCCAATATAAACGCATGAAAATTAAAGAGTGGGTCAATGATTTTAGGGCTACGACGAAAGAACAGTTTGAAATGGAGAGGCTTACCACACGGTGGGGGCAAGGAGCGGCATGGGAATTTGAGTTGGAATGGAAAGTGATTAGATGGATGATACTGCACTGTATTGCATGCGTGTCTCTTCCTCCCCTGAATCCTGATGGGGCATCTCTCTGCTGCCTCTGCCTGCATACTGCGATTGCTTTGCATGCATGCAGCCCACGTCTTCTGGTCAGATGGAACTGGCAGTATAGTAGTGAAGACCGGTCGGCCGGCTGCATGCATGTGGGACGATCGGAGAGGATCCATTCTTTTGTTGCTAGCTTACCTGCGCCGGCCGGCCTTTAATTTGCTTGCCTTCGACATCGATCTCTGCGTGCTAGCTCTTACCCGAGGAAAGAAGTCTTTTTCATCATATAGTATCCGAATATCTCATGCATGCTATGTACTCTCTTCGTCCCATTAAAAACGTCGTTACTGGTATACGTGC
>JAHUYU010001964.1:0-42234 GCA_030439765.1 Tripidium arundinaceum
TGTGTAGTCTCTTGGTGGGAATGAGTTTCTCATGGGTATGCTACATTAACTCTATCTAAATTGGTAAAGTTATCTCTCGTATTCATTTGGATTGCAATTTTATTTCTTAAGTAGCTACTCTCCATAATATAGCTTAAATTCCCTTGTTTGGACTCAATTGACCAAAAATGCATATGTTCTTGCCTTTCACATATATATGTATGCACTATCAAAGAGGGGGAATTTATTCTATGTTATGAGGTTTTGCAATTAGTGATCTACATGCCCTCCGCATCCAAAATGGTCACTAGTTGTGAAACTCTAGCTTGTGCAATTTAATGCTATCTCTTGTCTTTATGAGCATTCACTAGGTGACATTATGAGATACAAGAATCCATTCCAATTGGCATCAACTCTTGAAGATCTTTTCAATTGGTGTCAAAATTATGAAGATCATATTTTAATTTGTATTGATGGATAATCTTCCAACTTGGTATATCAAAAAAATATGTCTTCAATTGGTATCTCAAAATGACAACAAGAGCTAGCTATGGACTCTCAGCTGAGATCAAGCACAAGTTTGAAAAATCTTCATGTACTTCATGATAAAGAGATATGGGCGTAAATGAAACCATTTTGCATTATGTAAAGAAGTATCAAGCCCATCAAAGCACTAAATTCAAAAATTCATGATCATGATGGAGATTATGAGGCTTAGAACAAAGGTACATCGCTCCATGAACTCTTGTACTATCTTTGTGCATCTAGGCCCTTACATGCTAGTGTGTGCATGTGTATGAAATATTTTGAGTCACACCATGAGTTTGTTCTTATGGTAACGATTAGAGAATGAGTTAGATATTTGGTTGATACCTCTTGTGGTGATGGCATGAGTTAGTCTCATGTTAAAAGTGTCATCAAAGTGAGGTATGAGCTAAATATGCTAAGTTCTCAAGAATCTTGACTTAATATGTTGCACACCTTGTTTGGTAGAAAACTCAGGAGAGAAATCCTATATGCTAAACTTTTACCTATCTCTTGCCCTCACTTGTCTACCATCATTTCTTCCTCTTGGTGGAGAGATCCTTTTTGGAGATTAATGTCAAAGGGGGAGAAATATTGGGAGAAAGGGGAGGAGAGATTGATATGTGGATTTAAAGGGGTAAAGGAGAGGCATATAAGATTTTTCAAATTTTTGAATGGTGTGTGCAAGGATAGTTGTGTGACATTCATGCCTTGAATGGTGCTTGCTTATAACCTGTGCTGGTGCAGTCAGTACGGCAGTGCCGTGGCTAAGGAGCAGCAGTGTCGTACCTAGCTGCTTCAGCGAATATGTTGTGCATGAATTGTCATGAGCATCACGTTTATCATGTTGACACCTTGCACCCCACGAATGCTAAGATATAGGAGAGATCCCACACTTCATCTTAAATATGTGCATTTGGCATTTGAGGCCAAAATTTGAATTCCTTTCAATGCACACATTTAGGGGGAGCTCACTATATCAGAGGATTCAAAATCTTATCATTTATCAATCTCTTGTAAGCTTTAATTGTGTTGTCATCAATCACCAAAAAGGGGGAGATTGAAAGTGCATCTAGCCCTTTAGTGGGTTTTAGTGAATTCAATGACAACATAATTAAAGGTCTAACAAGTTTGCTAAGTGTTGAACAAGAAATTGAGTTTATTACATACACCTATGGATTGAGGAATGAGAAGTGTATGATGGTTCAACAAGAAGGCAAACTTGGTGATATTCCACATATTATTCAAGTGAAGGCCAAAGTCATGTATTGTTGTATGGAAGATTATGGAATCAATCTAGTTCAAGAAAAAGACAACAATGCAAATGGAGTTGATGAAATGGCTTCTATATAGTGGGATATCATAGTATAATGAGAAAGCAAGCATATTTGACAAATGGCAAATGAGACATGAGTTGATGATTTTGGATTGGTCTCTATAATGGCTTGTTTTTCATGAATAAGAAGAGTTGACAGCGGACTAGCCTTGATCAAAGATTGAAGAATGAATCAAGAATGCATAAGTGAGGAAATGTCAAGCAAAGGTGAAATGACAAAGGAGACAATATATAATGGATATGAGATGTTCTCTACATTGGTTTGTGTGACAGAACCGCCCAATTTATACAAGATCAAGTACGGATGTCCCCGCTAAACACGTTGACACTCGCATACTTTCTCTTATATAAATCCGGTAGTCCACCGAGTGTCTCGAAAGACCTCGGTAAATCAACTTCACAACCAAGATCGCACGATTAAGCAGGTACGCATCACATACACAGAGTTGCAGTGGAAATAATATTACAAAAGGGTTCACAAATAAATAATATGATACAGAGTTCAAATCTGATTTGTGAAAACAACATAGCTTTGAAATGATACAATAACTTAAGTTGAAATACATTGCTAGTTTTAAGTGACATTCTCCAACAAAAGCATGTAGATGAGAAACAAATACGGAGTCGCCGAGCCCACCGGCACTTGGCCACCATCTTCAACAGGCCGAGAACTTCACCTGCAACATGGTGGGATAAACCCTGAGTACTCAAATGTACTCAGCCAGACTTACCCGACAGGAGAGAAATAAAAAGACTCTCAAGGATATGCAAGGCTTATTTGTGCAGCTGGTTGGTTAGCATAACTTTGCAAAAATGGGCATTACTATCATGAGTCCTTACCTTCAATATTTTAGTCAAGTTTTAGCATCAATTTTAGTGAAGCTTATCATAGCTAGATTTGCACCTATTCTATAGCAATCACTTGATTAATAAGCATCACATTAGTAACCATATCCGGTTTATCATTTCCAACATCATCCACATAACCATCCTCATGTTCCATAAACATTACTACGATGACGTAGCTCAAGTCAAGTGCTCACTATCCTGGAGCGATTGCCATTCCAATCGATTCCTAACCAGCTGGTGAAATATTCCCCACACAAACCATACTCACCCGCTAAAGTGAGCTACAGGTCACCATGGCACTATTCCAGTAAAATCGCAGGTTTGACAGGAACCACCGTACCCAGGGGCCGTCCAACTGCCAGGAATCAGGCTCATCCTGCCTTTGGGCTCACTCTTCGCGCCCCTGTCGTCCCCCATACAGATACGGTGCACTCAGCAGGTCAAGTCCCGGCCTGAATAGAGTTAGGCTTCGCGGTCGGAACGACTTATCCTTCTAGCTAAATGTGGGCATGCGTTCAACATGACCTGAGGGACGTACAACGGTACGGTCCTTAATCGACACAGACGGAATCACTATAGTCCAAAACCCTATAAGACTCCGCCCGGTCTCCATTTCCTTATCAACACATGGTTATTTTCCCACGATAGCAAATATAGCCAACCATGACCAAGTATCCACCTATATCTCGCAGGTGATAGGAGATCACCCGACTTCTACCGGTCTAAGCATGGCTAAACATAAAACGTTCTCCTCATACTAGTAAGGTATAGGTATTCATATATAGTGGACAAGGTAGGGCAAAGATGCACCAACGGTTTCATCCAATTCCTATTACCTAATGCAGCATACAAAAGTTATACTCATGTGCATTTATAAAAAAAATGGGTAGGAGACTTAGAATGCTCCGGGGCTTGCCTGGAAGTTCGACACAAGGTCAGTTCAGTTAGCTTGCACCATCTTAGTGACATCTTCGGTCCCAGTACTTGCTTTGTCCTTCCATATTTGGGATAAGTCCACCAACACCATCTTCGGGTTCGGCTCCAACATCACGTCCTTCAAGTGGTGCATCTAACGTACCTAAATGCGATGCACAATGCAAGTGTATGAATGCACGGAAATGCAATAGCTAATGCATCACATGAAGCATTTAAGACTAGTAAAAGATCACACCAAACCCTAGAGTTAAGTAACTACACATGTTTAGCTAAAACAAGAACAAGCTAAAGCAATCAACTCAGCACAACACCAGAATTTGGACAGCAGCATAGCAGTCAATAGTTTTCACCATAACTGAAGATCTAGACATCTAATGGAGGTGATCCTAAACTTTATGGAAAGCTTATAAAGTTACTTACAACTTTATTATTATCATCTTTAGATGATTCTACAGCTAACAAGGTCAATTAATTAAATGAATGCATCTCTGTCCAAATTCTGGTGTTGTGCTGAGTTGATTGCTTTAGCTTGTTCTTGTTTTAGCTAAACATGTGTAGTTACTTAACTCTAGGGTTTGGTGTGATCTTTTACTAGTCTTAAATGCTTCATGTGATGCATTAGCTATTGCATTTCCGTGCATTCATACACTTGCATTGTGCATCGCATTTAGGTACGTTAGATGCACCACTTGAAGGACGTGATGTTGGAGCCGAACCCGAAGATGGTGTTGGTGGACTTATCCCAAATATGGAAGGACAAAGCAAGTACTGGGACCGAAGATGTCACTAAGATGGTGCAAGCTAACTGAACTGACCTTGTGTCGAACTTCCAGGCAAGCCCCGGAGCATTCTAAGTCTCCTACCCATTTTTTTTATAAATGCACATGAGTATAACTTTTGTATGCTGCATTAGGTAATAGGAATTGGATGAAACCGTTGGTGCATCTTTGCCCTACCTTGTCCACTATATATGAATACCTATACCTTACTAGTATGAGGAGAACGTTTTATGTTTAGCCATGCTTAGACCGGTAGAAGTCGGGTGATCTCCTATCACCTGCGAGATATAGGTGGATACTTGGTCATGGTTGGCTATATTTGCTATCGTGGGAAAATAACCATGTGTTGATAAGGAAATGGAGACCGGGCGGAGTCTTATAGGGTTTTGGACTATAGTGATTCCGTCTGTGTCGATTAAGGACCGTACCGTTGTACGTCCCTCAGGTCATGTTGAACGCATGCCCACATTTAGCTAGAAGGATAAGTCGTTCCGACCGCGAAGCCTAACTCTATTCAGGCCGGGACTTGACCTGCTGAGTGCACCGTATCTGTATGGGGGACGACAGGGGCGCGAAGAGTGAGCCCAAAGGCAGGATGAGCCTGATTCCTGGCAGTTGGACGGCCCCTGGGTACGGTGGTTCCTGTCAAACCTGCGATTTTACTGGAATAGTGCCATGGTGACCTGTAGCTCACTTTAGCGGGTGAGTATGGTTTGTGTGGGGAATATTTCACCAGCTGGTTAGGAATCGATTGGAATGGCAATCGCTCCAGGATAGTGAGCACTTGACTTGAGCTACGTCATCGTAGTAATGTTTATGGAACATGAGGATGGTTATGTGGATGATGTTGGAAATGATAAACCGGATATGGTTACTAATGTGATGCTTATTAATCAAGTGATTGCTATAGAATAGGTGCAAATCTAGCTATGATAAGCTTCACTAAAATTGATGCTAAAACTTGACTAAAATATTGAAGGTAAGGACTCATGATAGTAATGCCCATTTTTGCAAAGTTATGCTAACCAACCAGCTGCACAAATAAGCCTTGCATATCCTTGAGAGTCTTTTTATTTCTCTCCTGTCGGGTAAGTCTGGCTGAGTACATTTGAGTACTCAGGGTTTATCCCACCATGTTGCAGGTGAAGTTCTCGGCCTGTTGAAGATGGTGGCCAAGTGCCGGTGGGCTCGGCGACTCCGTATTTGTTTCTCATCTACATGCTTTTGTTGGAGAATGTCACTTAAAACTAGCAATGTATTTCAACTTAAGTTATTGTATCATTTCAAAGCTATGTTGTTTTCACAAATCAGATTTGAACTCTGTATCATATTATTTATTTGTGAACCCTTTTGTAATATTATTTCCACTGCAACTCTGTGTATGTGATGCGTACCTGCTTAATCGTGCGATCTTGGTTGTGAAGTTGATTTACCGAGGTCTTTCGAGACACTCGGTGGACTACCGGATTTATATAAGAGAAAGTATGCGAGTGTCAACGTGTTTAGCGGGGACATCCGTACTTGATCTTGTATAAATTGGGCGGTTCTGTCACACAAACCAATGTAGAGAACATCTCATATTCATTATATATTGTCTCCTTTGTCATTTCACCTTTGCTTGACATTTCCTCACTTATGCATTCTTGATTCATTCTTCAATCTTTGATCAAGGCTAGTCCGCTGTCAACTCTTCTTATTCATGAAAAACAAGCCATTATAGAGACCAATCCAAAATCATCAACTCATGTCTCATTTGCCATTTGTCAAATATGCTTGCTTTCTCATTATACTATGATATCCCACTATATAGAAGCCATTTCATCAACTCCATTTGCATTGTTGTCTTTTTCTTGAACTAGATTGATTCCATAATCTTCCATACAACAATACATGACTTTGGCCTTCACTTGAATAATATGTGGAATATCACCAAGTTTGCCTTCTTGTTGAACCATCATACACTTCTCATTCCTCAATCCATAGGTGTATGTAATAAACTCAATTTCTTGTTCAACACTTAGCAAACTTGTTAGACCTTTAATTATGTTGTCATTGAATTCACTAAAACCCACTAAAGGGCTAGATGCACTTTCAATCTCCCCCTTTTTGGTGATTGATGACAACACAATTAAAGCTTACAAGAGATTGATAAATGATAAGATTTTGAATCCTCTGATATAGTGAGCTCCCCCTAAATGTGTGCATTGAAAGGAATTCAAATTTTGGCCTCAAATGCCAAATGCACATATTTAAGATGAAGTGTGGGATCTCTCCTATATCTTAGCATTCGTGGGGTGCAAGGTGTCAACATGATAAACGTGATGCTCATGACAATTCATGCACAACATATTCGCTGAAGCAGCTAGGTACGACACTGCTGCTCCTTAGCCACGGCACTGCCGTACTGACTGCACCAGCACAGGTTATAAGCAAGCACCATTCAAGGCATGAATGTCACACAACTATCCTTGCACACACCATTCAAAAATTTGAAAAATCTTATATGCCTCTCCTTTACCCCTTTAAATCCACATATCAATCTCTCCTCCCCTTTCTCCCAATATTTCTCCCCCTTTGACATTAATCTCCAAAAAGGATCTCTCCACCAAGAGGAAGAAATGATGGTAGACAAGTGAGGGCAAGAGATAGGTAAAAGTTTAGCATATAGGATTTCTCTCCTGAGTTTTCTACCAAACAAGGTGTGCAACATATTAAGTCAAGATTCTTGAGAACTTAGCATATTTAGCTCATACCTCACTTTGATGACACTTTTAACATGAGACTAACTCATGCCATCACCACAAGAGGTATCAACCAAATATCTAACTCATTCTCTAATCGTTACCATAAGAACAAACTCATGGTGTGACTCAAAATATTTCATACACATGCACACACTAGCATGTAAGGGCCTAGATGCACAAAGATAGTACAAGAGTTCATGGAGCGATGTACCTTTGTTCTAAGCCTCATAATCTCCATCATGATCATGAATTTTTGAATTTAGTGCTTTGATGGGCTTGATACTTCTTTACATAATGCAAAATGGTTTCATTTACGCCCATATCTCTTTATCATGAAGTACATGAAGATTTTTCAAACTTGTGCTTGATCTCAGCTGAGAGTCCATAGCTAGCTCTTGTTGTCATTTTGAGATACCAATTGAAGACATATTTTTTTGATATACCAAGTTGGAAGATTATCCATCAATACAAATTAAAATATGATCTTCATAATTTTGACACCAATTGAAAAGATCTTCAAGAGTTGATGCCAATTGGAATGGATTCTTGTATCTCATAATGTCACCTAGTGAATGCTCATAAAGACAAGAGATAGCATTAAATTGCACAAGCTAGAGTTTCACAACTAGTGACCATTTTGGATGCGGAGGGCATGTAGATCACTAATTGCAAAACCTCATAACATAGAATAAATTCCCCCTCTTTGATAGTGCATACATATATATGTGAAAGGCAAGAACATATGCATTTTTGGTCAATTGAGTCCAAACAAGGGAATTTAAGCTATATTATGGAGAGTAGCTACTTAAGAAATAAAATTGCAATCCAAATGAATACGAGAGATAACTTTACCAATTTAGATAGAGTTAATGTAGCATACCCATGAGAAACTCATTCCCACCAAGAGACTACACAAATTCACTAGAAGAAAAGGTTAGTCTCATGGGTATGCTACATTAACTCTATCTAAATTGGTAAAGTTATCTCTCGTATTCATTTGGATTGCAATTTTATTTCTTAAGTAGCTACTCTCCATAATATAGCTTAAATTCCCTTGTTTGGACTCAATTGACCAAAAATGCATATGTTCTTGCCTTTCACATATATATGTATGCACTATCAAAGAGGGGGAATTTATTCTATGTTATGAGGTTTTGCAATTAGTGATCTACATGCCCTCCGCATCCAAAATGGTCACTAGTTGTGAAACTCTAGCTTGTGCAATTTAATGCTATCTCTTGTCTTTATGAGCATTCACTAGGTGACATTATGAGATACAAGAATCCATTCCAATTGGCATCAACTCTTGAAGATCTTTTCAATTGGTGTCAAAATTATGAAGATCATATTTTAATTTGTATTGATGGATAATCTTCCAACTTGGTATATCAAAAAAATATGTCTTCAATTGGTATCTCAAAATGACAACAAGAGCTAGCTATGGACTCTCAGCTGAGATCAAGCACAAGTTTGAAAAATCTTCATGTACTTCATGATAAAGAGATATGGGCGTAAATGAAACCATTTTGCATTATGTAAAGAAGTATCAAGCCCATCAAAGCACTAAATTCAAAATTCATGATCATGATGGAGATTATGAGGCTTAGAACAAAGGTACATCGCTCCATGAACTCTTGTACTATCTTTGTGCATCTAGGCCCTTACATGCTAGTGTGTGCATGTGTATGAAATATTTTGAGTCACACCATGAGTTTGTTCTTATGGTAACGATTAGAGAATGAGTTAGATATTTGGTTGATACCTCTTGTGGTGATGGCATGAGTTAGTCTCATGTTAAAAGTGTCATCAAAGTGAGGTATGAGCTAAATATGCTAAGTTCTCAAGAATCTTGACTTAATATGTTGCACACCTTGTTTGGTAGAAAACTCAGGAGAGAAATCCTATATGCTAAACTTTTACCTATCTCTTGCCC
Organism: Tripidium arundinaceum; assembly: GCA_030439765.1. Lineage (NCBI taxonomy): Eukaryota > Viridiplantae > Streptophyta > Magnoliopsida > Poales > Poaceae > Tripidium > Tripidium arundinaceum. Next base: position 9,082 of record JAHUYU010001964.1, read on the forward strand.
TCACTTGTCTACCATCATTTCTTCCTCTTGGTGGAGAGATCCTTTTTGGAGATTAATGTCAAAGGGGGAGAAATATTGGGAGAAAGGGGAGGAGAGATTGATATGTGGATTTAAAGGGGTAAAGGAGAGGCATATAAGATTTTTCAAATTTTTGAATGGTGTGTGCAAGGATAGTTGTGTGACATTCATGCCTTGAATGGTGCTTGCTTATAACCTGTGCTGGTGCAGTCAGTACGGCAGTGCCGTGGCTAAGGAGCAGCAGTGTCGTACCTAGCTGCTTCAGCGAATATGTTGTGCATGAATTGTCATGAGCATCACGTTTATCATGTTGACACCTTGCACCCCACGAATGCTAAGATATAGGAGAGATCCCACACTTCATCTTAAATATGTGCATTTGGCATTTGAGGCCAAAATTTGAATTCCTTTCAATGCACACATTTAGGGGGAGCTCACTATATCAGAGGATTCAAAATCTTATCATTTATCAATCTCTTGTAAGCTTTAATTGTGTTGTCATCAATCACCAAAAAGGGGGAGATTGAAAGTGCATCTAGCCCTTTAGTGGGTTTTAGTGAATTCAATGACAACATAATTAAAGGTCTAACAAGTTTGCTAAGTGTTGAACAAGAAATTGAGTTTATTACATACACCTATGGATTGAGGAATGAGAAGTGTATGATGGTTCAACAAGAAGGCAAACTTGGTGATATTCCACATATTATTCAAGTGAAGGCCAAAGTCATGTATTGTTGTATGGAAGATTATGGAATCAATCTAGTTCAAGAAAAAGACAACAATGCAAATGGAGTTGATGAAATGGCTTCTATATAGTGGGATATCATAGTATAATGAGAAAGCAAGCATATTTGACAAATGGCAAATGAGACATGAGTTGATGATTTTGGATTGGTCTCTATAATGGCTTGTTTTTCATGAATAAGAAGAGTTGACAGCGGACTAGCCTTGATCAAAGATTGAAGAATGAATCAAGAATGCATAAGTGAGGAAATGTCAAGCAAAGGTGAAATGACAAAGGAGACAATATATAATGGATATGAGATGTTCTCTACATTGGTTTGTGTGACAGAACCGCCCAATTTATACAAGATCAAGTACGGATGTCCCCGCTAAACACGTTGACACTCGCATACTTTCTCTTATATAAATCCGGTAGTCCACCGAGTGTCTCGAAAGACCTCGGTAAATCAACTTCACAACCAAGATCGCACGATTAAGCAGGTACGCATCACATACACAGAGTTGCAGTGGAAATAATATTACAAAAGGGTTCACAAATAAATAATATGATACAGAGTTCAAATCTGATTTGTGAAAACAACATAGCTTTGAAATGATACAATAACTTAAGTTGAAATACATTGCTAGTTTTAAGTGACATTCTCCAACAAAAGCATGTAGATGAGAAACAAATACGGAGTCGCCGAGCCCACCGGCACTTGGCCACCATCTTCAACAGGCCGAGAACTTCACCTGCAACATGGTGGGATAAACCCTGAGTACTCAAATGTACTCAGCCAGACTTACCCGACAGGAGAGAAATAAAAAGACTCTCAAGGATATGCAAGGCTTATTTGTGCAGCTGGTTGGTTAGCATAACTTTGCAAAAATGGGCATTACTATCATGAGTCCTTACCTTCAATATTTTAGTCAAGTTTTAGCATCAATTTTAGTGAAGCTTATCATAGCTAGATTTGCACCTATTCTATAGCAATCACTTGATTAATAAGCATCACATTAGTAACCATATCCGGTTTATCATTTCCAACATCATCCACATAACCATCCTCATGTTCCATAAACATTACTACGATGACGTAGCTCAAGTCAAGTGCTCACTATCCTGGAGCGATTGCCATTCCAATCGATTCCTAACCAGCTGGTGAAATATTCCCCACACAAACCATACTCACCCGCTAAAGTGAGCTACAGGTCACCGTATCTGTATGGGGGACGACAGGGGCGCGAAGAGTGAGCCCAAAGGCAGGATGAGCCTGATTCCTGGCAGTTGGACGGCCCCTGGGTACGGTGGTTCCTGTCAAACCTGCGATTTTACTGGAATAGTGCCATGGTGACCTGTAGCTCACTTTAGCGGGTGAGTATGGTTTGTGTGGGGAATATTTCACCAGCTGGTTAGGAATCGATTGGAATGGCAATCGCTCCAGGATAGTGAGCACTTGACTTGAGCTACGTCATCGTAGTAATGTTTATGGAACATGAGGATGGTTATGTGGATGATGTTGGAAATGATAAACCGGATATGGTTACTAATGTGATGCTTATTAATCAAGTGATTGCTATAGAATAGGTGCAAATCTAGCTATGATAAGCTTCACTAAAATTGATGCTAAAACTTGACTAAAATATTGAAGGTAAGGACTCATGATAGTAATGCCCATTTTTGCAAAGTTATGCTAACCAACCAGCTGCACAAATAAGCCTTGCATATCCTTGAGAGTCTTTTTATTTCTCTCCTGTCGGGTAAGTCTGGCTGAGTACATTTGAGTACTCAGGGTTTATCCCACCATGTTGCAGGTGAAGTTCTCGGCCTGTTGAAGATGGTGGCCAAGTGCCGGTGGGCTCGGCGACTCCGTATTTGTTTCTCATCTACATGCTTTTGTTGGAGAATGTCACTTAAAACTAGCAATGTATTTCAACTTAAGTTATTGTATCATTTCAAAGCTATGTTGTTTTCACAAATCAGATTTGAACTCTGTATCATATTATTTATTTGTGAACCCTTTTGTAATATTATTTCCACTGCAACTCTGTGTATGTGATGCGTACCTGCTTAATCGTGCGATCTTGGTTGTGAAGTTGATTTACCGAGGTCTTTCGAGACACTCGGTGGACTACCGGATTTATATAAGAGAAAGTATGCGAGTGTCAACGTGTTTAGCGGGGACATCCGTACTTGATCTTGTATAAATTGGGCGGTTCTGTCACACAAACCAATGTAGAGAACATCTCATATCCATTATATATTGTCTCCTTTGTCATTTCACCTTTGCTTGACATTTCCTCACTTATGCATTCTTGATTCATTCTTCAATCTTTGATCAAGGCTAGTCCGCTGTCAACTCTTCTTATTCATGAAAAACAAGCCATTATAGAGACCAATCCAAAATCATCAACTCATGTCTCATTTGCCATTTGTCAAATATGCTTGCTTTCTCATTATACTATGATATCCCACTATATAGAAGCCATTTCATCAACTCCATTTGCATTGTTGTCTTTTTCTTGAACTAGATTGATTCCATAATCTTCCATACAACAATACATGACTTTGGCCTTCACTTGAATAATATGTGGAATATCACCAAGTTTGCCTTCTTGTTGAACCATCATACACTTCTCATTCCTCAATCCATAGGTGTATGTAATAAACTCAATTTCTTGTTCAACACTTAGCAAACTTGTTAGACCTTTAATTATGTTGTCATTGAATTCACTAAAACCCACTAAAGGGCTAGATGCACTTTCAATCTCCCCCTTTTTGGTGATTGATGACAACACAATTAAAGCTTACAAGAGATTGATAAATGATAAGATTTTGAATCCTCTGATATAGTGAGCTCCCCCTAAATGTGTGCATTGAAAGGAATTCAAATTTTGGCCTCAAATGCCAAATGCACATATTTAAGATGAAGTGTGGGATCTCTCCTATATCTTAGCATTCGTGGGGTGCAAGGTGTCAACATGATAAACGTGATGCTCATGACAATTCATGCACAACATATTCGCTGAAGCAGCTAGGTACGACACTGCTGCTCCTTAGCCACGGCACTGCCGTACTGACTGCACCAGCACAGGTTATAAGCAAGCACCATTCAAGGCATGAATGTCACACAACTATCCTTGCACACACCATTCAAAAATTTGAAAAATCTTATATGCCTCTCCTTTACCCCTTTAAATCCACATATCAATCTCTCCTCCCCTTTCTCCCAATATTTCTCCCCCTTTGACATTAATCTCCAAAAAGGATCTCTCCACCAAGAGGAAGAAATGATGGTAGACAAGTGAGGGCAAGAGATAGGTAAAAGTTTAGCATATAGGATTTCTCTCCTGAGTTTTCTACCAAACAAGGTGTGCAACATATTAAGTCAAGATTCTTGAGAACTTAGCATATTTAGCTCATACCTCACTTTGATGACACTTTTAACATGAGACTAACTCATGCCATCACCACAAGAGGTATCAACCAAATATCTAACTCATTCTCTAATCGTTACCATAAGAACAAACTCATGGTGTGACTCAAAATATTTCATACACATGCACACACTAGCATGTAAGGGCCTAGATGCACAAAGATAGTACAAGAGTTCATGGAGCGATGTACCTTTGTTCTAAGCCTCATAATCTCCATCATGATCATGAATTTTTGAATTTAGTGCTTTGATGGGCTTGATACTTCTTTACATAATGCAAAATGGTTTCATTTACGCCCATATCTCTTTATCATGAAGTACATGAAGATTTTTCAAACTTGTGCTTGATCTCAGCTGAGAGTCCATAGCTAGCTCTTGTTGTCATTTTGAGATACCAATTGAAGACATATTTTTTTGATATACCAAGTTGGAAGATTATCCATCAATACAAATTAAAATATGATCTTCATAATTTTGACACCAATTGAAAAGATCTTCAAGAGTTGATGCCAATTGGAATGGATTCTTGTATCTCATAATGTCACCTAGTGAATGCTCATAAAGACAAGAGATAGCATTAAATTGCACAAGCTAGAGTTTCACAACTAGTGACCATTTTGGATGCGGAGGGCATGTAGATCACTAATTGCAAAACCTCATAACATAGAATAAATTCCCCCTCTTTGATAGTGCATACATATATATGTGAAAGGCAAGAACATATGCATTTTTGGTCAATTGAGTCCAAACAAGGGAATTTAAGCTATATTATGGAGAGTAGCTACTTAAGAAATAAAATTGCAATCCAAATGAATACGAGAGATAACTTTACCAATTTAGATAGAGTTAATGTAGCATACCCATGAGAAACTCATTCCCACCAAGAGACTACACAAATTCACTAGAAGAAAAGGTTAGTCTCAAAGGCAAGACATTGAATGAGCTCCCCCTTAATATGTGCATCAAGTACTCGAATTACTTGTGAAATGCACTTCATCTTAAATATGTGCATTTGGCATTTGAGGCCAAAATTTGAATTCCTTTCAATGCACACATTTAGGGGGAGCTCACTATATCAGAGGATTCAAAATCTTATCATTTATCAATCTCTTGTAAGCTTTAATTGTGTTGTCATCAATCACCAAAAAGGGGGAGATTGAAAGTGCATCTAGCCCTTTAGTGGGTTTTAGTGAATTCAATGACAACATAATTAAAGGTCTAACAAGTTTGCTAAGTGTTGAACAAGAAATTGAGTTTATTACATACACCTATGGATTGAGGAATGAGAAGTGTATGATGGTTCAACAAGAAGGCAAACTTGGTGATATTCCACATATTATTCAAGTGAAGGCCAAAGCCATGTATTGTTGTATGGAAGATTATGGAATCAATCTAGTTCAAGAAAAAGACAACAATGCAAATGGAGTTGATGAAATGGCTTCTATATAGTGGGATATCATAGTATAATGAGAAAGCAAGCATATTTGACAAATGGCAAATGAGACATGAGTTGATGATTTTGGATTGGTCTCTATAATGGCTTGTTTTTCATGAATAAGAAGAGTTGACAGCGGACTAGCCTTGATCAAAGATTGAAGAATGAATCAAGAATGCATAAGTGAGGAAATGTCAAGCAAAGGTGAAATGACAAAGGAGACAATATATAATGGATATGAGATGTTCTCTACATTGGTTTGTGTGACAGAACCGCCCAATTTATACAAGATCAAGTACGGATGTCCCCGCTAAACACGTTGACACTCGCATACTTTCTCTTATATAAATCCGGTAGTCCACCGAGTGTCTCGAAAGACCTCGGTAAATCAACTTCACAACCAAGATCGCACGATTAAGCAGGTACGCATCACATACACAGAGTTGCAGTGGAAATAATATTACAAAAGGGTTCACAAATAAATAATATGATACAGAGTTCAAATCTGATTTGTGAAAACAACATAGCTTTGAAATGATACAATAACTTAAGTTGAAATACATTGCTAGTTTTAAGTGACATTCTCCAACAAAAGCATGTAGATGAGAAACAAATACGGAGTCGCCGAGCCCACCGGCACTTGGCCACCATCTTCAACAGGCCGAGAACTTCACCTGCAACATGGTGGGATAAACCCTGAGTACTCAAATGTACTCAGCCAGACTTACCCGACAGGAGAGAAATAAAAAGACTCTCAAGGATATGCAAGGCTTATTTGTGCAGCTGGTTGGTTAGCATAACTTTGCAAAAATGGGCATTACTATCATGAGTCCTTACCTTCAATATTTTAGTCAAGTTTTAGCATCAATTTTAGTGAAGCTTATCATAGCTAGATTTGCACCTATTCTATAGCAATCACTTGATTAATAAGCATCACATTAGTAACCATATCCGGTTTATCATTTCCAACATCATCCACATAACCATCCTCATGTTCCATAAACATTACTACGATGACGTAGCTCAAGTCAAGTGCTCACTATCCTGGAGCGATTGCCATTCCAATCGATTCCTAACCAGCTGGTGAAATATTCCCCACACAAACCATACTCACCCGCTAAAGTGAGCTACAGGTCACCATGGCACTATTCCAGTAAAATCGCAGGTTTGACAGGAACCACCGTACCCAGGGGCCGTCCAACTGCCAGGAATCAGGCTCATCCTGCCTTTGGGCTCACTCTTCGCGCCCCTGTCGTCCCCCATACAGATACGGTGCACTCAGCAGGTCAAGTCCCGGCCTGAATAGAGTTAGGCTTCGCGGTCGGAACGACTTATCCTTCTAGCTAAATGTGGGCATGCGTTCAACATGACCTGAGGGACGTACAACGGTACGGTCCTTAATCGACACAGACGGAATCACTATAGTCCAAAACCCTATAAGACTCCGCCCGGTCTCCATTTCCTTATCAACACATGGTTATTTTCCCACGATAGCAAATATAGCCAACCATGACCAAGTATCCACCTATATCTCGCAGGTGATAGGAGATCACCCGACTTCTACCGGTCTAAGCATGGCTAAACATAAAACGTTCTCCTCATACTAGTAAGGTATAGGTATTCATATATAGTGGACAAGGTAGGGCAAAGATGCACCAACGGTTTCATCCAATTCCTATTACCTAATGCAGCATACAAAAGTTATACTCATGTGCATTTATAAAAAAAATGGGTAGGAGACTTAGAATGCTCCGGGGCTTGCCTGGAAGTTCGACACAAGGTCAGTTCAGTTAGCTTGCACCATCTTAGTGACATCTTCGGTCCCAGTACTTGCTTTGTCCTTCCATATTTGGGATAAGTCCACCAACACCATCTTCGGGTTCGGCTCCAACATCACGTCCTTCAAGTGGTGCATCTAACGTACCTAAATGCGATGCACAATGCAAGTGTATGAATGCACGGAAATGCAATAGCTAATGCATCACATGAAGCATTTAAGACTAGTAAAAGATCACACCAAACCCTAGAGTTAAGTAACTACACATGTTTAGCTAAAACAAGAACAAGCTAAAGCAATCAACTCAGCACAACACCAGAATTTGGACAGCAGCATAGCAGTCAATAGTTTTCACCATAACTGAAGATCTAGACATCTAATGGAGGTGATCCTAAACTTTATGGAAAGCTTATAAAGTTACTTACAACTTTATTATTATCATCTTTAGATGATTCTACAGCTAACAAGGTCAATTAATTAAATGAATGCATCTCTGTCCAAAACATAGACAGAATCAAACATGCCACTTTAAACAGCTATAACTAGAGTTCCACATGTCCGATAAATGTGGTTCTTGACTTTTTAGAAATCTTAACAAATTGTGAACAACTTTGTTATAAACATCTAGAGTTAATTCTGCTACTAACAAGGTCACACATTACAAACAAGGCAACCCTGTCAGGACTTGGGCAGAATCAGCCACAACACTTTAAACAACTATAGCCAAACATCTACTTAACCAAAAACTGTGCTCTTTAGATTTTTGAGAAGCTTAAGAAAAGTAATACAACTCACTTATGGTCATCAAAGCATGATTCAAAGCTCAAAAGGGCCAAACAATACAAACATGCAGGCCTAATCAGAATAGGAGCAAAGCAACACAGAGCATTTGTTATTTTTATAGCTCATGAACTATCAAGCCTAAAATCCTGAAATTTTTACCAGCCATTAATCATAAGATAAGTAGCATGCCAAAAAAATTTCACATTTATTTGAGCACTACCACTGCAGTTATGAAAAAGACTTGTAAGACTAGCATTAAAACCCTAACTTGCATAAATCTATTTATTCAGCCAAAAGCTTCAACTGAGACATATCATATTACGACTCTAATGCATAGATCTACTCACAAGGATTCTAAAAAGTCCTCATTTGCTATTTTTGGATTTTCCTACAATTTATTACGAATTAAACAAGATTCAGCCATAACAAGCATAAAGAAAAAGAAGAAAAGATCAAACGGCACTGTTCACACTATTCATCTGAGTCACGAGCTTTGCACAAAGGTCCCTGAACTTGCTTCTATTATCGCACGTGGTCCTCCACGCGAAATCAGAGCAGAGGACGCTTGGGGAAGCGGCGTTTCCGGCCGCTATGGTGCTCGCCGGCGACGATGGAGTGGCGGGGGAGCATGCTCCGGCCTTGGCGCACTCGGGAGAGCCCGCAGCTTGCCTCGCGGTGGCCTGAGGCGTCCCGGACACGCGAGCGCGCGGCACGGCGGCGGAGCGGCATGGCGGTAGGTCGCCCCGGCGGTGAAGCAGAACTGAAACGGGGTCGCCCGCGTGCAGCACGGCGCGGTGAAGGTGGTGGTGGCGCAGGGGAGGCACAAGGAGGCGGCCATGGGGCTCTGCTGCTGCTGGGCGGAGCTTCGCGGCGGCCGGCAATGGTGGCCACGGCAGCAGAGCTAGGAAGAGAGCGAGACGAGATGGGAGGGCGAGCATCGAGGCGAGTGAGGAGCGCCTGGGGCAGCTCGGCATCCACTCTGGAGTAGCAGGGGCGCATCAGGGAGGCAGGGGCACGCGTCGGGCATGGTGGAGCGTGGCTAGTGCATGGTCGCCACGTTGCCAATTCCTCGAACACCTAGCGGGCAATAGCGTGGCCACTTCGGGACGTCATTTTGGGCTATTTCTGGGCCGAATTGGACCTTGGGCCAAAAACGAAGTTTGATCACCCCTCAATACGCTCCAACTTTGATTAAGAGTGCTCGGCCATTAGGGCAACAGGTTAGGAGATAATTAGCTCCAAAAATAGTAGTGTCAACGCTTTGACAACTATCACAGAAACTCGTTTTCGGATGTCAAACTCGGTCAAACTGAACCCAACTTTTTGTATGCTCTTCTCCATTGAGTTAACTCCAACTTTTAGTTTTGGACTAACTTGAGTTGCTTAGCAAAAATCCGAGAACGTGAGATGTCAACCGTCATTGCTACTGAAATCCAGACTTAGCCAAATTTGAACTCTAAAACAGCATGTTAGCGATTCTTGCAAGCTCTGTTTGACTAAGCTAGGGACCAAACTAGCTCTTGACTCTTAAACAAAGTTTGTAGTACTCAACTTAATCTACAATTTTTATTTAAGGTCAAACCCCACCACAGGTACAGAAGTCAAAGCTTTACTTTGGTCAAAGCAGTAACTTGATTAACCTTGGAATTAGGGTTTTTGGTCGACTAAGGCATTTCCTTGACATGTGCTCAACACAAACCTTTCATAACTTTGGTTGTAGACTTCAATTAGAGTTGTTTGGGCAAGGTTGCAAGGTTTGGTTGATGACCTATGTTCCCATTCACTTAATAAAGCCATTCCAACAAGTATATAACTTATCATTTCATGTGACTTTCTGGTTCCAAACTTCACGAAACTTTTCCAGGGATCAATATAGATGAAGATTGATGTGAGACACATGAAAGAACATGTTTAGCATTACTCAAGGATGTCCTTTATAAAGGGTCCCATATTAAGCACAAATGTGTTGCTTTAATTCCAAACTTGACAACTCGAGCTCATGATCATCATTTGACATACTAGTGTTAGTCCACATCTAGTGCCTAGCTGGTGACTAACACCTGGGGTGTTACATTTTGCTTGTATGGATAAAGATTTGGAAAATCACTTTGCATTAATATGATCAAGCTAGAAGTGTGAAGATAGAGTGCTCAAGTATTCAACTAAAAATAAACCAAAAGGGACACACAAGCATTGCACTGCTCATGATAGAAACCTGCGAAAATCAGAAGTTCTGGTCCCCTGTCAGAAGTTCTGATATTGGGCGTAACCCTGTGAAAATTAGAAGTTCTGGTCCCCTATCAGAAGTTCTGGCTTTCGCAGCAACGGTCAGATTTGAGTTGGATATATATGTCTCTATATGGGTCAAACTGAAGCTTGATTGATCTCAACATTCATATTTAAAAGATATTCAAGCAAGGATCACAATATTGAAGAAATGTTTTTCAATGGATGCTTAATATGATGTGACTTGAGTATGGCTTGATAAGGTGAAGATGGCAAGGAAAGGGCTTCGAGGGACTAAGCGAAGGTGAAGGCCAAGCGATGGCTTGAGGACCGAGGTACCATGGCTAAGGTGAACAAGAGAGTACTTGCATTGAGTCGAGGAACTAATCAAGCTATGAGGAGTCATATTGTGTTGAGGATCATATCATTAGTGGAAGTGACTTGAAGCCATGGATTAAACTCACTTGTCTTGAAATGGTTCAAGTCACATGCTCAAGGTATGTTTGCTCGAAGAGATGAGACAAAGATGATTGCAACCCCTTATGAAGTGATATTGAGAAGAAATGGCATATGAAGACATTGAAGACTCAAGTAGTTAAATTGGTTATATTCTCTTAATCTTGAGTATAGGTATGCCGCACTATCAAGGGGGATGCAATACGAATCATAGACAAGTCTCAAGTGCTCAAACTAACCGAACCCTAGTGCTAACATGAGAGGAACACATTAGCACAACACTTGGACTTGTTGATCTTGGAGCTTGTTCTCTACTGGGTTGGATAGCCCTCGAAACAAGCTTTCCGGAAAGTTCAAGATCACTGAAAACGGAGTTCGGAGTAAAAAGTTATGGCGTGTTTCGTGAGGTGACCTGTGCTATTTCTGTGAGCTGCGGCAGTGCCGCACCTTACAGACCATAACGGCTAGTTCTTGACTTCTAACGGCTTGTTTTTGTGGGGTGGCTATATATACTCATCCCACGCCTCCTGGCCAAGCTGCTGATGTTGAGATCACTCCCAACTTATTCTAAGTCATTTTGTGAGCTCTCTCTAACCCCTCTCTTTGTGAGAGTGAGTGATTAGTGTGTAATTAAGAGTTAGAGAGCTCATTAGAGCAAGCAAAATTTTGAGCACTTGTCGGGCTTCGTCAATCTTCATTGCGCATTTGTTACTCTTGGAGGTGAAGCCTCCTAGATGACTAGGCGTTGCCCGGCGAGCTCCCGTGCTTGTGGTGAGCCGCGGGAAAGTTTGTATTACCCCATCGATCTAGTGGAAACCCCTCATCTCAAGAGTTTACTCTCTTGACTTAAGAACGAGGAGAAGGGTTGCAAAGCCCGAGCCTTAGTGGTTGCCTCAACAACGTGGGCGTAGGCAAGCCTTGGTGGCGAGCTGAACGATGGGATAAAATCGCTTGTCCTCTCTCTTGTGTTTTGAATTGCATTATTTGTGTTCCTCTCGATCTACTTGGCTGTGAGTGTCTGTGAGTGCAGGTACTTGGTAGACTTGCTACTGGACACCCCTAGCACATCTCCACAAAGTTTGGTCTGTAGCTGAGCTCTCTGCAGAGTGAGGTAGTGCCGCACCTGGAGTAAGGCACTGCCGCAGTGAGGCAGTGCCGCACTAAAGTGAGGTAGTGCCGCACCTAGATTTAATTTCCGCTTGAGTTGAAATTTTGCAGGCCTATTCACCCCCCTCTAGGCGACATCAAGGTCCTTTCAATTGGTATCGGAGCTAGGCTCTCAATTTCAGGCTTAACTGCCTTGAGAGACGATGTCGACAAGTGAGGAGGTATCTCTAGAGCTTTTACTTTTAGACGGTTCAAATTATGCATCTTGATCCGTTAGTGTGCTTAATGTTTTTAGGGCCATGGGTCCTCAAATCGAGCGGATTGTAGATGTGAGCATTTCACCTCCTAGTGTTGAATTGGCCAACTTATCTAGAGAGGAAGTGAAATGCTTACAACTCAATGCTCAAGCTACTAATGTCTTATTTAGTGCTTTGAGTGAAGATGTGTTTGAATTGTAATTCAAATTGTAATTGGAATTGTAATTCAAATTACCTTGTGGGCGGGATTGGTTGTTCCACCCATTATTACCTGGTTGGCGAACCCCGTAGTTGATGTAGGCGACTTCTTCACGAGTTTCGGGGCAATCATTCCCCGAATGGCCAATGTTCCCACAGACCTCACACGTGATGTGTGAGTCCATGGCCTGGACGGTGCCCTTCATTGCTTCTTTTTCTTGGGCCCGTTCTTCCAACCTTTTCATCAAAAGATCCATTTTCGCGGAAAGCATATCTACTTCTTTTAAAGTATGCATACCTTTTTGGGATCTTCTTTCCTCCCCCCAGCTTTGATTCGTTACCATTTTATTGATGAGAGTCGTAGCTCCATCAATGGTGAGGGAGAGAAAAGCTCCTCCAGCAGCAGCATCGATGTGGCCCTTTGACATAATTGTTAATCCATCATAAAAATTTTGGAGCACTAACCAGTTTTCGATGCCGTGATGTGGGCAGGCCTGAATGTAGTCTTGAAGCCTTTCCCATGCCTCGGGAATGGGCTCCGTGGCACTCTGCTGGAAGTTGGAGATTCGTCCCCTCAGAGCATTGGTTTTGCCCATGGGGAAGAATTTAGCGAGGAACACCGTGGAACATTTGTCCCATGATCTGATAGCTTCCTTTTCTTTGTAGAACCACTGTTTCGCCTTCCCTGAAAGGGAGAAAGGAAACAAGCGGAGCCTGATACTCTCCAATGCGACGTCCTTGATGACGATTGTGTCGCACAGTTCGAGGAAGTGTTGGAGATGTGCGTTCGCGTCCTCGCTAAGCAAACCATGGAATTGGTTTGCCTGCACCATCATGATGAGACCAGTATGCAGTTCGAAGTTTCCGTTCCCAACATTGACAACGGGCCCAACGGGCACATTGGCAATGGCGGGAGTGGAGTAGTCGCGGAGGGTCTTGGCCATGATTGGAACGGTGGATGGTGCGAGAGTGACTGTTTTGACTGTCGGTGGAGTGGGCAGGGAAGGAGGGACAAGGGTCCTCTTCTTCCTCAGGAGTGCTTCTGGATTTCAATTGTAGTTCTCCGGCAGGTCGAAACCGGTCATACACTATCCTGTTTTCATCCACAACAGAGGAGAAAACAAGCAAGGTTAGCCTGCATAAACAATGGCTACCCTTACATGCATATTACCATGAACATATCATACTAGATCTTTTAATCAGTTATGCCTTCCCCGGCAACGGCGCCAGAAATGCTTGTTGGCATTTCTTAGCACCACCGCTAGGTTCATGTCCCTGGTGACAGCACTAGAAATGCCTGTTGGCAGTTCTTAGCTCCGTTATTAAGAACGGGGTTGAATCCATCCTTAGCAACGGCACTAAGAATGCCTCGGTCATTAGTAGTTGGATTCTATTAATCATGACCGTGATAGTTCCTTGTCCATTTTAGATTATTAATCCGCAAGCACACGGAGCTATCATTGTAGCATTTCACCCAGAGAGTATTCGAGTATCGTTCATTTATATTTTTCCCATGGGAAGGCATTTGATTAAGATCCTAGTATGGATATGGACTTGGGTAATAATGCGGTGTAAGATTATCCATGTTCAATGCAGGGGTAAAAACGATGATATTCAAGATAGTGGACACACACATGGCATTCCTCAAAGGATAATTAAGAAAAGAAATAAAGAAACAAGATTCCTAAAGCGAGCAGGCATTGGTCTAGTATAGTCACATCATGATTAGTTGATAATCATACAACTTTACATAATTAGAATCAGGACTAAGGATGAAGCAGGTCGGGAGACCACTCGAGTACTGGTCAGCCAGCAACCTCAGTGACAATTTAGACTCCTACACCCCAATCGAACGTGGGGGAATACAAAGGACGGACAGGGCTGTCACCACCTGCCGTCTACCCCTCATTCCGCAGAAAGGGACAATGCAATCACCTGTTCCTCCATACCCAAACACCATGCTTGCGTATGCAGCAACTACCCAAATCCCCCGCGGTCCCTGACCCTATGGATCGACAGGTAAAGGAAATGGGCACACCTTGCGGCACGATGAACCGCCGCCTCAACTTAGCTCCAATCCCGATTACATATGCTATATGATTTATTAAGCACAAAGTTAAGCATGTTATTCCCATGACACACAAACTATAAACTAGTTCATATATCAAGATCATAACAGCAAAACTATACTCTAGTTCATAAGTATAACTATAAATAGATGATGAGAGCAAGACTTTGGAAGAACTCATAATTCTATTCATACCCAAGGATGTCTTCTTCCAAGGAGCCAAGCTCTCCAAGGTAGCTTTGCCTTGCTCTAAAACAACTAAATAAATAGAGAGTGAGGTAATGTTTGATGTGGTTGTGTGTTGAGTTGAGGGGCTTGGCTCTCTATTTATGCAGGGAGAAAGGCGGTGCTCCTCCCTATTCTTGGCGTGAGGCACCCGGGGAACCGACGTTGCATGCTTCCATGCCACCGCCAGAGAAAGACCAGGGCAGATGGCGGTGCCAGGGGGGCGGCCGCCCGCTGGGCCGGCCGGCCCACCAAGGGGCCCAAATGGCCACCGCCTTTGCGAGGTGGACTCTGGTTGGGCTTGGAATACTGCTGCGTGGTGTTTTGACCTGTTGGTGTTGCGATGTTTGGCGCATTCTCCATTCTTTGCACGAATCAACGTTGGAAAACGCCTTTTGATGGTTTATTCCATGTATTTGTGTTTGTGACCTGCAAAGTGATATACTCCAAATACATGTGGAACTCGGTTAATAGTAAAAGCATATGTGACTTAAGTTTGCTAGTTTCTCCTTTTTATGAGCTTATTGACGGTCGAATTTCATCGTTAGTGACCGTCAAAAGGGACCCACATGAGAAGTGGCATAGAGAGTTGAGCTTAGTGGTGAGGTGGATTCATCATTCGGCCTCCACCGATCACAAGCTTCTCCTTCCTTCAAAATGTTAGTCTCACAAGAACTAGAGGAAGTAGAAGTACCACATGTAAAAACATTGTTCTCACCAACCATTTCATTACCTTCCATTAAGTCATATGTTGGAGAGGAAGTGAATGTGGCATGATCATTTTGATCTTTTGAGAGAATCACTTGAGGCTCATCATTTGTCGGTGAAGTTGAGCACTCCTTAAGTGGTTCCTCCAACGAGAGCAACTTCTCATCACATTTAGACTTGCCATATCTTTCTTTGAGCGTGGTCCAAATGATATGAGCATCCTCAAGTGGTTCACCATCTCCAAATATGACGGCATCAAACACATCTTCACTCAAAGCACTAAATAAGACATTAGTAGCTTGAGCATTGAGTTGTAAGCATTTCACTTCCTCTCTAGATAAGTTGGCCAATTCAACACTAGGAGGTGAAATGCTCACATCTACAATCCGCTCGATTTGAGGACCCATGGCCCTAAAAACATTAAGCACACTAACGGATCAAGATGCATAATTTGAACCGTCTAAAAGTAAAAGCTCTAGAGATACCTCCTCACTTGTCGACATCGTCTCTCAAGGCAGTTAAGCCTGAAATTGAGAGCCTAGCTCCGATACCAATTGAAAGGACCTTGATGTCGCCTAGAGGGGGGTGAATAGGCCTGCAAAATTTCAACTCAAGCGGAAATTAAATCTAGGTGCGGCACTACCTCACTTTAGTGCGGCACTGCCTCACTGCGGCAGTGCCTTACTCCAGGTGCGGCACTACCTCACTCTGCAGAGAGCTCAGCTACAGACCAAACTTTGTGGAGATGTGCTAGGGGTGTCCAGTAGCAAGTCTACCAAGTACCTGCACTCACAGACACTCACAGCCAAGTAGATCGAGAGGAACACAAATAATGCAATTCAAAACACAAGAGAGAGGACAAGCGATTTTATCCCATCGTTCAGCTCGCCACCAAGGCTTGCCTACGCCCACGTTGTTGAGGCAACCACTAAGGCTCGGGCTTTGCAACCCTTCTCCTCGTTCTTAAGTCAAGAGAGTAAACTCTTGAGATGAGGGGTTTCCACTAGATCGATGGGGTAATACAAACTTTCCCGCGGCTCACCACAAGCACGGGAGCTCGCCGGGCAACGCCTAGTCATCTAGGAGGCTTCACCTCCAAGAGTAACAAATGCGCAATGAAGATTGACGAAGCCCGACAAGTGCTCAAAATTTTGCTTGCTCTAATGAGCTCTCTAACTCTTAATTACACACTAATCACTCACTCTCACAAAGAGAGGGGTTAGAGAGAGCTCACAAAATGACTTAGAATAAGTTGGGAGTGATCTCAACATCAGCAGCTTGGCCAGGAGGCGTGGGATGAGTATATATAGCCACCCCACAAAAACAAGCCGTTAGAAGTCAAGAACTAGCCGTTATGGTCTGTAAGGTGCGGCACTGCCGCAGCTCACAGAAATAGCACAGGTCACCTCACGAAACACGCCATAACTTTTTACTCCGAACTCCGTTTTCAGTGATCTTGAACTTTCCGGAAAGCTTGTTTCGAGGGCTATCCAACCCAGTAGAGAACAAGCTCCAAGATCAACAAGTCCAAGTGTTGTGCTAATGTGTTCCTCTCATGTTAGCACTAGGGTTCGGTTAGTTTGAGCACTTGAGACTTGTCTATGATTCGTATTGCATCCCCCTTGATAGTGCGGCATACCTATACTCAAGATTAAGAGAATATAACCAATTTAACTACTTGAGTCTTCAATGTCTTCATATGCCATTTCTTCTCAATATCACTTCATAAGGGGTTGCAATCATCTTTGTCTCATCTCTTCGAGCAAACATACCTTGAGCATGTGACTTGAACCATTTCAAGACAAGTGAGTTTAATCCATGGCTTCAAGTCACTTCCACTAATGATATGATCCTCAACACAATATGACTCCTCATAGCTTGATTAGTTCCTCGACTCAATGCAAGTACTCTCTTGTTCACCTTAGCCATGGTACCTCGGTCCTCAAGCCATCGCTTGGCCTTCACCTTCGCTTAGTCCCTCGAAGCCCTTTCCTTGCCATCTTCACCTTATCAAGCCATACTCAAGTCACATCATATTAAGCATCCATTGAAAAACATTTCTTCAATATTGTGATCCTTGCTTGAATATCTTTTAAATATGAATGTTGAGATCAATCAAGCTTCAGTTTGACCCATATAGAGACATATATATCCAACTCAAATCTGACCGTTGCTGCGAAAGCCAGAACTTCTGATAGGGGACCAGAACTTCTAATTTTCACAGGGTTACGCCCAATATCAGAACTTCTGACAGGGGACCAGAACTTCTGATTTTCGCAGGTTTCTATCATGAGCAGTGCAATGCTTGTGTGTCCCTTTTGGTTTATTTTTAGTTGAATACTTGAGCACTCTATCTTCACACTTCTAGCTTGATCATATTAATGCAAAGTGATTTTCCAAATCTTTATCCATACAAGCAAAATGTAACACCCCAGGTGTTAGTCACCAGCTAGGCACTAGATGTGGACTAACACTAGTATGTCAAATGATGATCATGAGCTCGAGTTGTCAAGTTTGGAATTAAAGCAACACATTTGTGCTTAATATGGGACCCTTTATAAAGGACATCCTTGAGTAATGCTAAACATGTTCTTTCATGTGTCTCACATCAATCTTCATCTATATTGATCCCTGGAAAAGTTTCGTGAAGTTTGGAACCAGAAAGTCACATGAAATGATAAGTTATATACTTGTTGGAATGGCTTTATTAAGTGAATGGGAACATAGGTCATCAACCAAACCTTGCAACCTTGCCCAAACAACTCTAATTGAAGTCTACAACCAAAGTTATGAAAGGTTTGTGTTGAGCACATGTCAAGGAAATGCCTTAGTCGACCAAAAACCCTAATTCCAAGGTTAATCAAGTTACTGCTTTGACCAAAGTAAAGCTTTGACTTCTGTACCTGTGGTGGGGTTTGACCTTAAATAAAAATTGTAGATTAAGTTGAGTACTACAAACTTTGTTTAAGAGTCAAGAGCTAGTTTGGTCCCTAGCTTAGTCAAACAGAGCTTGCAAGAATCGCTAACATGCTGTTTTAGAGTTCAAATTTGGCTAAGTCTGGATTTCAGTAGCAATGACGGTTGACATCTCACGTTCTCGGATTTTTGCTAAGCAACTCAAGTTAGTCCAAAACTAAAAGTTGGAGTTAACTCAATGGAGAAGAGCATACAAAAAGTTGGGTTCAGTTTGACCGAGTTTGACATCCGAAAACGAGTTTCTGTGATAGTTGTCAAAGCGTTGACACTACTATTTTTGGAGCTAATTATCTCCTAACCTGTTGCCCTAATGGCCGAGCACTCTTAATCAAAGTTGGAGCGTATTGAGGGGTGATCAAACTTCGTTTTTGGCCCAAGGTCCAATTCGGCCCAGAAATAGCCCAAAATGACGTCCCGAAGTGGCCACGCTATTGCCCGCTAGGTGTTCGAGGAATTGGCAACGTGGCGACCATGCACTAGCCACGCTCCACCATGCCCGACGCGTGCCCCTGCCTCCCTGATGCGCCCCTGCTACTCCAGAGTGGATGCCGAGCTGCCCCAGGCGCTCCTCACTCGCCTCGATGCTCGCCCTCCCATCTCGTCTCGCTCTCTTCCTAGCTCTGCTGCCGTGGCCACCATTGCCGGCCGCCGCGAAGCTCCGCCCAGCAGCAGCAGAGCCCCATGGCCGCCTCCTTGTGCCTCACGCCAAGAATAGGGAGGAGCACCGCCTTTCTCCCTGCATAAATAGAGAGCCAAGCCCCTCAACTCAACACACAACCACATCAAACATTACCTCACTCTCTATTTATTTAGTTGTTTTAGAGCAAGGATGTCCTTTATAAAGGGTCCCATATTAAGCACAAATGTGTTGCTTTAATTCCAAACTTGACAACTCGAGCTCATGATCATCATTTGACATACTAGTGTTAGTCCACATCTAGTGCCTAGCTGGTGACTAACACCTGGGGTGTTACATTTTGCTTGTATGGATAAAGATTTGGAAAATCACTTTGCATTAATATGATCAAGCTAGAAGTGTGAAGATAGAGTGCTCAAGTATTCAACTAAAAATAAACCAAAAGGGACACACAAGCATTGCACTGCTCATGATAGAAACCTGCGAAAATCAGAAGTTCTGGTCCCCTGTCAGAAGTTCTGATATTGGGCGTAACCCTGTGAAAATTAGAAGTTCTGGTCCCCTATCAGAAGTTCTGGCTTTCGCAGCAACGGTCAGATTTGAGTTGGATATATATGTCTCTATATGGGTCAAACTGAAGCTTGATTGATCTCAACATTCATATTTAAAAGATATTCAAGCAAGGATCACAATATTGAAGAAATGTTTTTCAATGGATGCTTAATATGATGTGACTTGAGTATGGCTTGATAAGGTGAAGATGGCAAGGAAAGGGCTTCGAGGGACTAAGCGAAGGTGAAGGCCAAGCGATGGCTTGAGGACCGAGGTACCATGGCTAAGGTGAACAAGAGAGTACTTGCATTGAGTCGAGGAACTAATCAAGCTATGAGGAGTCATATTGTGTTGAGGATCATATCATTAGTGGAAGTGACTTGAAGCCATGGATTAAACTCACTTGTCTTGAAATGGTTCAAGTCACATGCTCAAGGTATGTTTGCTCGAAGAGATGAGACAAAGATGATTGCAACCCCTTATGAAGTGATATTGAGAAGAAATGGCATATGAAGACATTGAAGACTCAAGTAGTTAAATTGGTTATATTCTCTTAATCTTGAGTATAGGTATGCCGCACTATCAAGGGGGATGCAATACGAATCATAGACAAGTCTCAAGTGCTCAAACTAACCGAACCCTAGTGCTAACATGAGAGGAACACATTAGCACAACACTTGGACTTGTTGATCTTGGAGCTTGTTCTCTACTGGGTTGGATAGCCCTCGAAACAAGCTTTCCGGAAAGTTCAAGATCACTGAAAACGGAGTTCGGAGTAAAAAGTTATGGCGTGTTTCGTGAGGTGACCTGTGCTATTTCTGTGAGCTGCGGCAGTGCCGCACCTTACAGACCATAACGGCTAGTTCTTGACTTCTAACGGCTTGTTTTTGTGGGGTGGCTATATATACTCATCCCACGCCTCCTGGCCAAGCTGCTGATGTTGAGATCACTCCCAACTTATTCTAAGTCATTTTGTGAGCTCTCTCTAACCCCTCTCTTTGTGAGAGTGAGTGATTAGTGTGTAATTAAGAGTTAGAGAGCTCATTAGAGCAAGCAAAATTTTGAGCACTTGTCGGGCTTCGTCAATCTTCATTGCGCATTTGTTACTCTTGGAGGTGAAGCCTCCTAGATGACTAGGCGTTGCCCGGCGAGCTCCCGTGCTTGTGGTGAGCCGCGGGAAAGTTTGTATTACCCCATCGATCTAGTGGAAACCCCTCATCTCAAGAGTTTACTCTCTTGACTTAAGAACGAGGAGAAGGGTTGCAAAGCCCGAGCCTTAGTGGTTGCCTCAACAACGTGGGCGTAGGCAAGCCTTGGTGGCGAGCTGAACGATGGGATAAAATCGCTTGTCCTCTCTCTTGTGTTTTGAATTGCATTATTTGTGTTCCTCTCGATCTACTTGGCTGTGAGTGTCTGTGAGTGCAGGTACTTGGTAGACTTGCTACTGGACACCCCTAGCACATCTCCACAAAGTTTGGTCTGTAGCTGAGCTCTCTGCAGAGTGAGGTAGTGCCGCACCTGGAGTAAGGCACTGCCGCAGTGAGGCAGTGCCGCACTAAAGTGAGGTAGTGCCGCACCTAGATTTAATTTCCGCTTGAGTTGAAATTTTGCAGGCCTATTCACCCCCCTCTAGGCGACATCAAGGTCCTTTCAATTGGTATCGGAGCTAGGCTCTCAATTTCAGGCTTAACTGCCTTGAGAGACGATGTCGACAAGTGAGGAGGTATCTCTAGAGCTTTACTTTTAGACGGTTCAAATTATGCATCTTGATCCGTTAGTGTGCTTAATGTTTTTAGGGCCATGGGTCCTCAAATCGAGCGGATTGTAGATGTGAGCATTTCACCTCCTAGTGTTGAATTGGCCAACTTATCTAGAGAGGAAGTGAAATGCTTACAACTCAATGCTCAAGCTACTAATGTCTTATTTAGTGCTTTGAGTGAAGATGTGTTTGATGCCGTCATATTTGGAGATGGTGAACCACTTGAGGATGCTCATATCATTTGGACCACGCTCAAAGAAAGATATGGCAAGTCTAAATGTGATGAGAAGTTGCTCTCGTTGGAGGAACCACTTAAGGAGTGCTCAACTTCACCGACAAATGATGAGCCTCAAGTGATTCTCTCAAAAGATCAAAATGATCATGCCACATTCACTTCCTCTCCAACATATGACTTAATGGAAGGTAATGAAATGGTTGGTGAGAACAATGTTTTTACATGTGGTACTTCTACTTCCTCTAGTTCTTGTGAGACTAACATTTTGAAGGAAGGAGAAGCTTGTGATCGGTGGAGGCCGAATGATGAATCCACCTCACCACTAAGCTCAACTCTCTATGCCACTTCTCATGTGGGTCCCTTTTGACGGTCACTAACGATGAAATTCGACCGTCAATAAGCTCATAAAAAGGAGAAACTAGCAAACTTAAGTCACATATGCTTTTACTATTAACCGAGTTCCACATGTATTTGGAGTATATCACTTTGCAGGTCACAAACACAAATACATGGAATAAACCATCAAAAGGCGTTTTCCAACGTTGATTCGTGCAAAGAATGGAGAATGCGCCAAACATCGCAACACCAACAGGCCAAAACACCACGCAGCAGTATTCCAAGCCCAACCAGAGTCCACCTCGCAAAGGCGGTGGCCATTTGGGCCCCTTGGTGGGCCGGCCGGCCCAGCGGGCGGCCGCCCCCCTGGCACCGCCATCTGCCCTGGTCTTTCTCTGGCGGTGGCATGGAAGCATGCAACGTCGGTTCCCCGGGTGCCTCACGCCAAGAATAGGGAGGAGCACCGCCTTTCTCCCTGCATAAATAGAGAGCCAAGCCCCTCAACTCAACACACAACCACATCAAACATTACCTCACTCTCTATTTATTTAGTTGTTTTAGAGCAAGGCAAAGCTACCTTGGAGAGCTTGGCTCCTTGGAAGAAGACATCCTTGGGTATGAATAGAATTATGAGTTCTTCCAAAGTCTTGCTCTCATCATCTATTTATAGTTATACTTATGAACTAGAGTATAGTTTTGCTGTTATGATCTTGATATATGAACTAGTTTATAGTTTGTGTGTCATGGGAATAACATGCTTAACTTTGTGCTTAATAAATCATATAGCATATGTAATCGGGATTGGAGCTAAGTTGAGGCGGCGGTTCATCGTGCCGCAAGGTGTGCCCATTTCCTTTACCTGTCGATCCATAGGGTCAGGGACCGCGGGGGATTTGGGTAGTTGCTGCATACGCAAGCATGGTGTTTGGGTATGGAGGAACAGGTGATTGCATTGTCCCTTTCTGCGGAATGAGGGGTAGACGGCAGGTGGTGACAGCCCTGTCCGTCCTTTGTATTCCCCCACGTTCGATTGGGGTGTAGGAGTCTAAATTGTCACTGAGGTTGCTGGCTGACCAGTACTCGAGTGGTCTCCCGACCTGCTTCATCCTTAGTCCTGATTCTAATTATGTAAAGTTGTATGATTATCAACTAATCATGATGTGACTATACTAGACCAATGCCTGCTCGCTTTAGGAATCTTGTTTCTTTATTTCTTTTCTTAATTATCCTTTGAGGAATGCCATGTGTGTGTCCACTATCTTGAATATCATCGTTTTTACCCCTGCATTGAACATGGATAATCTTACACCGCATTATTACCCAAGTCCATATCCATACTAGGATCTTAATCAAATGCCTTCCCATGGGAAAAATATAAATGAACGATACTCGAATACTCTCTGGGTGAAATGCTACAATGATAGCTCCGTGTGCTTGCGGATTAATAATCTAAAATGGACAAGGAACTATCACGGTCATGATTAATAGAATCCAACTACTAATGACCGAGGCATTCTTAGTGCCGTTGCTAAGGATGGATTCAACCCCGTTCTTAATAACGGAGCTAAGAACTGCCAACAGGCATTTCTAGTGCTGTCACCAGGGACATGAACCTAGCGGTGGTGCTAAGAAATGCCAACAAGCATTTCTGGCGCCGTTGCCGGGGAAGGCATAACTGATTAAAAGATCTAGTATGATATGTTCATGGTAATATGCATGTAAGGGTAGCCATTGTTTATGCAGGCTAACCTTGCTTGTTTTCTCCTCTGTTGTGGATGAAAACAGGATAGTGTATGACCGGTTTCGACCTGCCGGAGAACTACAATTGAAATCCAGAAGCACTCCTGAGGAAGAAGAGGACCCTTGTCCCTCCTTCCCTGCCCACTCCACCGACAGTCAAAACAGTCACTCTCGCACCATCCACCGTTCCAATCATGGCCAAGACCCTCCGCGACTACTCCACTCCCGCCATTGCCAATGTGCCCGTTGGGCCCGTTGTCAATGTTGGGAACGGAAACTTCGAACTGCATACTGGTCTCATCATGATGGTGCAGGCAAACCAATTCCATGGTTTGCTTAGCGAGGACGCGAACGCACATCTCCAACACTTCCTCGAACTGTGCGACACAATCGTCATCAAGGACGTCGCATTGGAGAGTATCAGGCTCCGCTTGTTTCCTTTCTCCCTTTCAGGGAAGGCGAAACAGTGGTTCTACAAAGAAAAGGAAGCTATCAGATCATGGGACAAATGTTCCACGGTGTTCCTCGCTAAATTCTTCCCCATGGGCAAAACCAATGCTCTGAGGGGACGAATCTCCAACTTCCAGCAGAGTGCCACGGAGCCCATTCCCGAGGCATGGGAAAGGCTTCAAGACTACATTCAGGCCTGCCCACATCACGGCATCGAAAACTGGTTAGTGCTCCAAAATTTTTATGATGGATTAACAATTATGTCAAAGGGCCACATCGATGCTGCTGCTGGAGGAGCTTTTCTCTCCCTCACCATTGATGGAGCTACGACTCTCATCAATAAAATGGTAACGAATCAAAGCTGGGGGGAGGAAAGAAGATCCCAAAAAGGTATGCATACTTTAAAAGAAGTAGATATGCTTTCCGCGAAAATGGATCTTTTGATGAAAAGGTTGGAAGAACGGGCCCAAGAAAAAGAAGCAATGAAGGGCACCGTCCAGGCCATGGACTCACACATCACGTGTGAGGTCTGTGGGAACATTGGCCATTCGGGGAATGATTGCCCCGAAACTCGTGAAGAAGTCGCCTACATCAACTACGGGGTTCGCCAACCAGGTAATAATGGGTGGAACAACCAATCCCGCCCACAAGGTAATTTGAATTACAATTCCAATTACAATTTGAATTACAATTCAAACCAACCTTCGCTAAAAGATTTGGTGCTAGGCCAAGCCAAGATAAATGAAAACCTTACAAAGAAGCTTGCCTATCATGATAAGAGCCTAGAAAATATTAATTCTAAATTAAAAAATTTAACCTCCTCTATTCAAAATCAATTGAGCTTCAATAAAATGATCGAAACACAATTAGCCCAAATTGTCGCTGCAATTCCTGTCAATGAGTCGGAACAACCCGGCAAAAATGATGATGCAGCTCCAGATCAATGAAGGAGGAGAGGTCTTGCCCGACAGACCAAGGATAAAATGGTAAGTAATAAAATATATTTATAGTAGTTGTAAATAACAATCATAAAAACATTTTTTCTTTTCCCCTGAAATTTCCATTATATAATTTTTGAATTACTAATTTTTGCATCCAACGAAAAGTTTCCCAAAAATCTCAAAAAAAATTCATTCTTTGCTCTAGAATAATTTGTTATCACCATTTATGATTTTTGCAATTTTTATAATTTTTTTCATATAATAAAAATTGGAAAAAAAATTCATTTCCGAGAAGACCATTTGGCATCTGGACAAAACCACCACGGCTCCAATTTTGAAATAGCCGTTACCACCTCCCTGCCAAAAAAGAGGCAAATCTGAGCAGATGTGGGGCCAGCCGGCCCCAGGGGTGACCGCCCCCTTCAGGTGGCCGTTGGCCCTGAACTTTTTGCAGCAGCTGCCGACCGTTGCCTCTTGTCGGGTTTCGACGTGCCTCGCTCCTATAAATGCAGAGGGTGGCCGGGAGAGCTCTCCACCCCTCTCACACTCTCACATTCTCACTCTCTCACTCACTCTCTTGTTTCCACAATCTCTCTCAAGCATTTCCAACAAGTTTTCAGTACACAAACCCTGCAGAAATCCCAAGCTCAAGCTAGTTCGCGGTTTCATAATTTTGTTTTTGTGCTAACCCATAACCCGCGCTCCAGTTTTCGCTGTGTGTTGCTTTGTTTTCTCACCATGGGTAGGTTCGGAAAGACTATCGCCGATGCGGTCAAAAAGATCGCCAGATCAAGCTCCAAGCGCTCTCGTGCAAGCTCAAGCTCACGCTATACCGAGCAAGAGGAGAGCCCGATGCATGAAGAAGTCGAGCACATGGAGGAGCAAGAGGAGGAGCATGTGCACCACGCTCGGGAAATAGAGGAAGAAGATGAACCCCACCTCGACTTGGAGAGAGGCCGAGAAATGGAGGCATATCACCTCGTCAAGGACCGTGAGTTCAACCATACGCCAATGTACGACGCCGACTTCCTCGAAGCCATAGGTATGGATACCGAATTCATCTCCATCTGGAAAGCTATTGGGTGGGAAAATATTGATCCTATGGATGAATTAGGTTCTCGTCTTCTCACCATCCAATTCCTTTGCTCGCTAAGAAAACATGATGAGGGAATTTCTTTCCGCCTTTTTCAAAATCAATATTATTGCACTTGGCGGGATCTTGCTACACACATTGGTTTTAACACTAGATGCAAGCTTGCTTTAGATCCGGCTGTCAGAGGGTTTGATCGCCATAAATTTTGGGCTGAAATTTTGGGTCTAAATGTAATTGAAAAATTCTCACCCCTCAACATGAACATCCAACATCCCACTCTAAGATTTATACATTGTTGGATTGCCATGACTTTGTTCCCTAGATTTGACACTCGTAAGGTCCTCAGTGATGAGTTGAAAATAATGTATGCCATAATAAGAAAGACTAAAATTGCTCCTGTCAACGAAATTGTCGATCATTAGTTAAGAATGATAAAAGATTTCTCCACTGCCATAACATGCACATCTCTTATTACCCGTATTGCCAGTGGTGTAAGTGCTTTGGAAAATCCGGACATAACTCATATTTCAACTCCACGCCTGCTCATCAATGAACATTACTTATTGCAAGGACATCACTTAAAACATAATGCGGAAGGACAACTTGTGTATTTCTTTCAGGGGTATGCAAACGAAATCCCGTTACCTAACTCGGGCCTTCGTTTGTATACATCCCCTGCACTGACCTTCGAGCTCATTCCGCAAGAGAAAGCTCATTTGGGTTCTTTACCTGGCAGGACGACAAGGAGTAGAGCAAGAAATGAAGGAAGCAGCTCACAAGCTCCAACACAACCTTCTTTCGCTGCACCACAGGTGTTCCCTCCGGGGATGTTCCCGATGGGGGACATGCCTGGGTTTGTTCCCATGCACCACCCCAGATGGGTGCCTACCCCGCAAGTGCACAAGGCCGGAGAATCCAGCGGAGCCGGGGCATGGGCAGCACAGTCGTCCGACTCCGACGATATGCCCCCACCCGTACCACCATGACATTCCATCTCAGGATGGGAGGACATGAACAAACGCCTCGGAAGATCATCACACAATCCAAAATTACCCAAAACCTAAGTCATTAAGCATCATTTTCCTTATTTAAAATAATTAATCAATTAAATATTAATTAGGTCAAAATTAAACTTTGTCAAAATGACCTCAAACTTTTTATATAGGTTGGTCATACCAAGAAACAGTGGCAAAATAAATTTCATGATTTTTGGACTTATATTTTATTCATTAAAAATCCTAGAAAGTCCATTTATGAATTAATTAGCAAATTTTCATAATACATAAAAAGTTATCAAAATTCAGGTTTCATATTTTTAATAAATATTATACATCTCAGAGAGGCCACACAAAATTTTTCATAAATTTTGGAGCTGTAAATAAATTCATACAAAAAAACAAATTGTAGCACTGTTTTATATTTTCTGAATAAGATAAAATCATTTCCCACACGCGCTCTCTCTCTCTCCCTAGACGCTGACAGACGGGCCCCAGGTGTCAGCCTCACAGAGAGGAGACCCAGTAGCCCACCGGCTTTGACCGGCGATGGCTCGCCGTGGGCGACCTCACCGGCGACGACCTCGGTACCACCATGCGCAGGAGATCAAGGCGTACCCGTTGGTAGCATTTTCCGGACCCCTAGCTCACCGGAGATGGCTCGCCGTCGGCCACGGCGGCGCGGGCAACCATGCGCCGGCCAACCGGAGCTGGTAGAGATTAAACCGAGGGCGGGAAAAGATTTGGTGCTAGGCCAAGCCAAGATAAATGAAAACCTTACAAAGAAGCTTGCCTATCATGATAAGAGCCTAGAAAATATTAATTCTAAATTAAAAAATTTAACCTCCTCTATTCAAAATCAATTGAGCTTCAATAAAATGATCGAAACACAATTAGCCCAAATTGTCGCTGCAATTCCTGTCAATGAGTCGGAACAACCCGGCAAAAATGATGATGCAGCTCCAGATCAATGAAGGAGGAGAGGTCTTGCCCGACAGACCAAGGATAAAATGGTAAGTAATAAAATATATTTATAGTAGTTGTAAATAACAATCATAAAAACATTTTTTCTTTTCCCCTGAAATTTCCATTATATAATTTTTGAATTACTAATTTTTGCATCCAACGAAAAGTTTCCCAAAAATCTCAAAAAAAATTCATTCTTTGCTCTAGAATAATTTGTTATCACCATTTATGATTTTTGCAATTTTTATAATTTTTTTCATATAATAAAAATTGGAAAAAAAATTCATTTCCGAGAAGACCATTTGGCATCTGGACAAAACCACCACGGCTCCAATTTTGAAATAGCCGTTACCACCTCCCTGCCAAAAAAGAGGCAAATCTGAGCAGATGTGGGGCCAGCCGGCCCCAGGGGTGACCGCCCCCTTCAGGTGGCCGTTGGCCCTGAACTTTTTGCAGCAGCTGCCGACCGTTGCCTCTTGTCGGGTTTCGACGTGCCTCGCTCCTATAAATGCAGAGGGTGGCCGGGAGAGCTCTCCACCCCTCTCACACTCTCACATTCTCACTCTCTCACTCACTCTCTTGTTTCCACAATCTCTCTCAAGCATTTCCAACAAGTTTTCAGTACACAAACCCTGCAGAAATCCCAAGCTCAAGCTAGTTCGCGGTTTCATAATTTTGTTTTTGTGCTAACCCATAACCCGCGCTCCAGTTTTCGCTGTGTTGCTTTGTTTTCTCACCATGGGTAGGTTCGGAAAGACTATCGCCGATGCGGTCAAAAAGATCGCCAGATCAAGCTCCAAGCGCTCTCGTGCAAGCTCAAGCTCACGCTATACCGAGCAAGAGGAGAGCCCGATGCATGAAGAAGTCGAGCACATGGAGGAGCAAGAGGAGGAGCATGTGCACCACGCTCGGGAAATAGAGGAAGAAGATGAACCCCACCTCGACTTGGAGAGAGGCCGAGAAATGGAGGCATATCACCTCGTCAAGGACCGTGAGTTCAACCATACGCCAATGTACGACGCCGACTTCCTCGAAGCCATAGGTATGGATACCGAATTCATCTCCATCTGGAAAGCTATTGGGTGGGAAAATATTGATCCTATGGATGAATTAGGTTCTCGTCTTCTCACCATCCAATTCCTTTGCTCGCTAAGAAAACATGATGAGGGAATTTCTTTCCGAACCTACCCATGGTGAGAAAACAAAGCAACACAGCGAAAACTGGAGCGCGGGTTATGGGTTAGCACAAAAACAAAATTATGAAACCGCGAACTAGCTTGAGCTTGGGATTTCTGCAGGGTTTGTGTACTGAAAACTTGTTGGAAATGCTTGAGAGAGATTGTGGAAACAAGAGAGTGAGTGAGAGAGTGAGAATGTGAGAGTGTGAGAGGGGTGGAGAGCTCTCCCGGCCACCCTCTGCATTTATAGGAGCGAGGCACGTCGAAACCCGACAAGAGGCAACGGTCGGCAGCTGCTGCAAAAAGTTCAGGGCCAACGGCCACCTGAAGGGGGCGGTCACCCCTGGGGCCGGCTGGCCCCACATCTGCTCAGATTTGCCTCTTTTTTGGCAGGGAGGTGGTAACGGCTATTTCAAAATTGGAGCCGTGGTGGTTTTGTCCAGATGCCAAATGGTCTTCTCGGAAATGAATTTTTTTTCCAATTTTTATTATATGAAAAAAATTATAAAAATTGCAAAAATCATAAATGGTGATAACAAATTATTCTAGAGCAAAGAATGAATTTTTTTTGAGATTTTTGGGAAACTTTTCGTTGGATGCAAAAATTAGTAATTCAAAAATTATATAATGGAAATTTCAGGGGAAAAGAAAAAATGTTTTTATGATTGTTATTTACAACTACTATAAATATATTTTATTACTTACCATTTTATCCTTGGTCTGTCGGGCAAGACCTCTCCTCCTTCATTGATCTGGAGCTGCATCATCATTTTTGCCGGGTTGTTCCGACTCATTGACAGGAATTGCAGCGACAATTTGGGCTAATTGTGTTTCGATCATTTTATTGAAGCTCAATTGATTTTGAATAGAGGAGGTTAAATTTTTTAATTTAGAATTAATATTTTCTAGGCTCTTATCATGATAGGCAAGCTTCTTTGTAAGGTTTTCATTTATCTTGGCTTGGCCTAGCACCAAATCTTTTCCCGCCCTCGGTTTAATCTCTACCAGCTCCGGTTGGCCGGCGCATGGTTGCCCGCGCCGCCGTGGCCGACGGCGAGCCATCTCCGGTGAGCTAGGGGTCCGGAAAATGCTACCAACGGGTACGCCTTGATCTCCTGCGCATGGTGGTACCGAGGTCGTCGCCGGTGAGGTCGCCCACGGCGAGCCATCGCCGGTCAAAGCCGGTGGGCTACTGGGTCTCCTCTCTGTGAGGCTGACACCTGGGGCCCGTCTGTCAGCGTCTAGGGAGAGAGAGAGAGCGCGTGTGGGAAATGATTTTATCTTATTCAGAAAATATAAAACAGTGCTACAATTTGTTTTTTTGTATGAATTTATTTACAGCTCCAAAATTTATGAAAAATTTTGTGTGGCCTCTCTGAGATGTATAATATTTATTAAAAATATGAAACCTGAATTTTGATAACTTTTTATGTATTATGAAAATTTGCTAATTAATTCATAAATGGACTTTCTAGGATTTTTAATGAATAAAATATAAGTCCAAAAATCATGAAATTTATTTTGCCACTGTTTCTTGGTATGACCAACCTATATAAAAAGTTTGAGGTCATTTTGACAAAGTTTAATTTTGACCTAATTAATATTTAATTGATTAATTATTTTAAATAAGGAAAATGATGCTTAATGACTTAGGTTTTGGGTAATTTTGGATTGTGTGATGATCTTCCGAGGCGTTTGTTCATGTCCTCCCATCCTGAGATGGAATGTCATGGTGGTACGGGTGGGGGCATATCGTCGGAGTCGGACGACTGTGCTGCCCATGCCCCGGCTCCGCTGGATTCTCCGGCCTTGTGCACTTGCGGGGTAGGCACCCATCTGGGGTGGTGCATGGGAACAAACCCAGGCATGTCCCCCATCGGGAACATCCCCGGAGGGAACACCTGTGGTGCAGCGAAAGAAGGTTGTGTTGGAGCTTGTGAGCTGCTTCCTTCATTTCTTGCTCTACTCCTTGTCGTCCTGCCAGGTAAAGAACCCAAATGAGCTTTCTCTTGCGGAATGAGCTCGAAGGTCAGTGCAGGGGATGTATACAAACGAAGGCCCGAGTTAGGTAACGGGATTTCGTTTGCATACCCCTGAAAGAAATACACAAGTTGTCCTTCCGCATTATGTTTTAAGTGATGTCCTTGCAATAAGTAATGTTCATTGATGAGCAGGCGTGGAGTTGAAATATGAGTTATGTCCGGATTTTCCAAAGCACTTACACCACTGGCAATACGGGTAATAAGAGATGTGCATGTTATGGCAGTGGAGAAATCTTTTATCATTCTTAACTAATGATCGACAATTTCGTTGACAGGAGCAATTTTAGTCTTTCTTATTATGGCATACATTATTTTCAACTCATCACTGAGGACCTTACGAGTGTCAAATCTAGGGAACAAAGTCATGGCAATCCAACAATGTATAAATCTTAGAGTGGGATGTTGGATGTTCATGTTGAGGGGTGAGAATTTTTCAATTACATTTAGACCCAAAATTTCAGCCCAAAATTTATGGCGATCAAACCCTCTGACAGCCGGATCTAAAGCAAGCTTGCATCTAGTGTTAAAACCAATGTGTGTAGCAAGATCCCGCCAAGTGCAATAATATTGATTTTGAAAAAGGCGGAAAGAAATTCCCTCATCATGTTTTCTTAGCGAGCAAAGGAATTGGATGGTGAGAAGACGAGAACCTAATTCATCCATAGGATCAATATTTTCCCACCCAATAGCTTTCCAGATGGAGATGAATTCGGTATCCATACCTATGGCTTCGAGGAAGTCGGCGTCGTACATTGGCGTATGGTTGAACTCACGGTCCTTGACGAGGTGATATGCCTCCATTTCTCGGCCTCTCTCCAAGTCGAGGTGGGGTTCATCTTCTTCCTCTATTTCCCGAGCGTGGTGCACATGCTCCTCCTCTTGCTCCTCCATGTGCTCGACTTCTTCATGCATCGGGCTCTCCTCTTGCTCGGTATAGCGTGAGCTTGAGCTTGCACGAGAGCGCTTGGAGCTTGATCTGGCGATCTTTTTGACCGCATCGGCGATAGTCTTTCCGAACCTACCCATGGTGAGAAAACAAAGCAACACAGCGAAAACTGGAGCGCGGGTTATGGGTTAGCACAAAAACAAAATTATGAAACCGCGAACTAGCTTGAGCTTGGGATTTCTGCAGGGTTTGTGTACTGAAAACTTGTTGGAAATGCTTGAGAGAGATTGTGGAAACAAGAGAGTGAGTGAGAGAGTGAGAATGTGAGAGTGTGAGAGGGGTGGAGAGCTCTCCCGGCCACCCTCTGCATTTATAGGAGCGAGGCACGTCGAAACCCGACAAGAGGCAACGGTCGGCAGCTGCTGCAAAAAGTTCAGGGCCAACGGCCACCTGAAGGGGGCGGTCACCCCTGGGGCCGGCTGGCCCCACATCTGCTCAGATTTGCCTCTTTTTTGGCAGGGAGGTGGTAACGGCTATTTCAAAATTGGAGCCGTGGTGGTTTTGTCCAGATGCCAAATGGTCTTCTCGGAAATGAATTTTTTTTCCAATTTTTATTATATGAAAAAAATTATAAAAATTGCAAAAATCATAAATGGTGATAACAAATTATTCTAGAGCAAAGAATGAATTTTTTTTGAGATTTTTGGGAAACTTTTCGTTGGATGCAAAAATTAGTAATTCAAAAATTATATAATGGAAATTTCAGGGGAAAAGAAAAAATGTTTTTATGATTGTTATTTACAACTACTATAAATATATTTTATTACTTACCATTTTATCCTTGGTCTGTCGGGCAAGACCTCTCCTCCTTCATTGATCTGGAGCTGCATCATCATTTTTGCCGGGTTGTTCCGACTCATTGACAGGAATTGCAGCGACAATTTGGGCT
>JAHUYU010000113.1:0-41457 GCA_030439765.1 Tripidium arundinaceum
AAGGAGAAGGAGAAGGTTGAGAAGTTGAGTGTAGAATTGTCTTTAGCCAAGGATGCTAATGAGCGCTTGGCTAAGGAACATTCTTCACTTAATGACTCTTTGGCAAGTCTAAAGAATGATCATAGTTTGGCTCAAGAAAGCCTTACAAGCTTGACAAATAAATATCATGAGCTTGAACTAAACTATGACAAACTTTGGACTAGCACTTCTACCGTTTCCAAGGATGCCAAAGCTACAACTAGTAAAGGTTGTGAAAGATGCTCAAATGTTGATATAAATGCTTGTGCTACTAATGTTGATGAGCTAGCCAAGAAGGATAAGGAGATCCAAAGGTTGAACACAATTGTCAAGATTGGTTGCAAGTGCAAGGATAAGCAACCGGCAAATGTGTTCAAGGCATCAAGGCACCCCATGATTAAGGATGGCATTGGTTACAATAGGTATGATGGCAAAGCCAATGGAAGGAAAATGATAAATGGGGTGGCTTGTTTGAAGTTCAACAAGAGTGTGCCACTTGTTGACCTTATCAACAAGGTGAACAATGTTGCTGCACCTACAACTCCACTTGTCAACAACAAGAACAACAAGAAGAAGCAAGTGGAGGTGTCCAAGCAACAAGTACCTATTTCACGCAATCACATTTGTGATTACATGTGTTGTTGGGACAAGGATGGCAAGATTGTCGTAAAGTATGTAGGAGCCCTCAAGAGGAGACAAATCTTGAGAAGTGTTTGGGTGCCCAAGTCTTATGTCTCTAACCCCCTAGGTTCCATCTCGGGACCTAAACCAATGGCTTAATCTTGTTTTATAGGAATATTCCTCCGGTAGACCGAAATGGGTGCTTGATAGTGGATGCACCAACCATATGACCGGAGAGAAGAACATGTTCACCTCCTTTCAACCAAATCAAGTTGCATGTGAAAGGATTGTCTTTGGTGACAATAGTAAAGGAGATATCCTTGGTTTGGGTAAAATTGCTATCTCAAATGAT
The DNA here is from genome assembly GCA_030439765.1 of Tripidium arundinaceum. NCBI lineage: Eukaryota > Viridiplantae > Streptophyta > Magnoliopsida > Poales > Poaceae > Tripidium > Tripidium arundinaceum. Next base: position 992 of record JAHUYU010000113.1, read on the forward strand.
AATTCAATTTCAAATGTATTACTTGTGGATTCGTTGGGATACAATTTGTTGTCCGTCTCACAACTTTGTGAGAAGGGCTATAATTGTCTCTTTACGGATAAGAGTGTGGAAGTCTCTAAAAGATCAGATTCCTCTATTGTCTTTACGGGTGAATTGAAGGGCAAGCTCTATTTAGTTGATTTCTCATCTAATAGAGTGGGGTCCGAAACTTGTTTTGTGGCAAAATCTAGCATGGGCTGGTTATGGCATCGCCGACTAGCTCATGTTGGCATGAGGAACTTGGCCGATCTTCAAAGGGGCGAACACATTCTTGGTCTAACAAATGTTTCTTTTGAGAAAGATAGAATTTGCAGTGCATGTCAAGTGGGTAAACAAGTAGGAGCCAAGCATCCCGCCAAGAACATCGTCACCACAACAAGACCACTTGAGTTACTACACATGGATTTATTCGGACCCAATGCTTATATAAGCATTGGAGGTAACAAATATGGTTTTGTAATTGTTGATGATTTTTCTCGCTTCACTTGGGTGTTCTTTTTGAAAGATAAAAGCGAAACCCAAGGGATCTTCAAGAAGTTTGCAAGGAGAGCTCAAAATGAGTTTGAAGTGAAGATCAAGAAAGTGAGAAGTGACAACGGGACGGAGTTTAGGAACACCAACATTGAAGCATTTCTTGATGAAGAAGGCATTAAGCATGAGTTTTCGGTTCCATACACTCCACAACAAAATGGTGTTGTGGAGAGGAAGAACCGAACACTCATTGAAGTCGCAAGAGCAATGTTGGATGAGTACAAGACTTCGGAGAAATATTATTGGGCGGAAGTGGTCAACACAGCATGTCATGCCATCAACCGCTTGTACCTCCACAAGATAAGGAACAAGACCGCCTACGAGCTCCTAACCGGTAAAAAGCCTAAGGTGGACTACTTTAGAGTTTTTGGATGCAAATGTTTCATACTTAATAAGAAATCTAAAAGCTCTAAGTTTGCACCAAAGGTTGATGAAGGGTTCTTACTTGGTTATGGTACTAACAAACATGGCTACCATGTTTTCAATGAGGCCACCGGTCAAATTGAAATTGCGGTAGATGTGACTTTTGATGAAAGCGATGGCTCTCAAAAGGAGCAAGTCAATGCTGAAATTTTAGTAAAGAAGAACCATCTCATAAAGTGATCAAGAAACTTGCCACCGGGGAAGTGAGACCCATTGAAGATGAAAATGATGATGTGCATGTGCAAATTCCTCATGATCCAAATATGCATCATGTGTCAACCGTGCCTTGTTCCTTGTGACCACGCCATACTCATTTTCTTTGTTGCGGAAGACCCATTTGGTGCCTATTACATTTTGCTTGGGCCTTTCCACCAAGGACCAGACTTCATTCCTAGTGAAGTTGTTCAACTCCTCTTGCATGGCCATCACCCAATCAGGGTCCTTCAAGGCATCCTCCACCTTTTCTGGCAATTTGGAAGAGACAAAAGAGTAATGTTCACAAAAAGCTACTAAACGTGAGCGTGTTGTTACCCCTCTTTGTATGTCCCCCAAAATGCTATCAACGGGGTGATCCCGTTGAATGGATTGATGAACTCTTGGGTGAGGAATGGTTGTTCTTGTTTGGATTGGACCATCATCGTCATCTTCATTGTCTTGGTTGATTGGAGAATTAAGATCTTGGTTGTCTTGATCACCACCTCGGTTGTGTCTTTGAGCCTGTGATGAATCTTGACTTGCTTGTTCTCTTGAGTCATGACCCCTTTTTGAGGTAGAAGCATCACCATGGGCATTGGTTGACACATGATGCATATTTGGATCATGAGGAATTTGCACATGCACATCATCATTTTCATCTTCAATGGGTCTCACTTCCCCGGTGGCAAGTTTCTTGATCACTTTATGAGATGGTTCTTCTTTACTAAAATTTCAGCATTGACTTGCTCCTTTTGAGAGCCATCGCTTTCATCAAAAGTCACATCTACCGCAATTTCAATTTGACCGGTGGCCTCATTGAAAACATGGTAGCCATGTTTGTTAGTACCATAACCAAGTAAGAACCCTTCATCAACCTTTGGTGCAAACTTAGAGCTTTTAGATTTCTTATTAAGTATGAAACATTTGCATCCAAAAACTCTAAAGTAGTCCACCTTAGGCTTTTTACCGGTTAGGAGCTCGTAGGCGGTCTTGTTCCTTATCTTGTGGAGGTACAAGCGGTTGATGGCATGACATGCTGTGTTGACCACTTCCGCCCAATAATATTTCTCCGAAGTCTTGTACTCACCAACATTGAAGCATTTCTTGATGAAGAAGGCATTAAGCATGAGTTTTCGGTTCCATACACTCCACAACAAAATGGTGTTGTGGAGAGGAAGAACCGAACACTCATTGAAGTCGCAAGAGCAATGTTGGATGAGTACAAGACTTCGGAGAAATATTATTGGGCGGAAGTGGTCAACACAGCATGTCATGCCATCAACCGCTTGTACCTCCACAAGATAAGGAACAAGACCGCCTACGAGCTCCTAACCGGTAAAAAGCCTAAGGTGGACTACTTTAGAGTTTTTGGATGCAAATGTTTCATACTTAATAAGAAATCTAAAAGCTCTAAGTTTGCACCAAAGGTTGATGAAGGGTTCTTACTTGGTTATGGTACTAACAAACATGGCTACCATGTTTTCAATGAGGCCACCGGTCAAATTGAAATTGCGGTAGATGTGACTTTTGATGAAAGCGATGGCTCTCAAAAGGAGCAAGTCAATGCTGAAATTTTAGTAAAGAAGAACCATCTCATAAAGTGATCAAGAAACTTGCCACCGGGGAAGTGAGACCCATTGAAGATGAAAATGATGATGTGCATGTGCAAATTCCTCATGATCCAAATATGCATCATGTGTCAACCAATGCCCATGGTGATGCTTCTACCTCAAAAAGGGGTCATGACTCAAGAGAACAAGCAAGTCAAGATTCATCACAGGCTCAAAGACACAACCGAGGTGGTGATCAAGACAACCAAGATCTTAATTCTCCAATCAACCAAGACAATGAAGATGACGATGATGGTCCAATCCAAACAAGAACAACCATTCCTCACCCAAGAGTTCATCAATCCATTCAACGGGATCACCCCGTTGATAGCATTTTGGGGGACATACAAAGAGGGGTAACAACACGCTCACGTTTAGTAGCTTTTTGTGAACATTACTCTTTTGTCTCTTCCAAATTGCCAGAAAAGGTGGAGGATGCCTTGAAGGACCCTGATTGGGTGATGGCCATGCAAGAGGAGTTGAACAACTTCACTAGGAATGAAGTCTGGTCCTTGGTGGAAAGGCCCAAGCAAAATGTAATAGGCACCAAATGGGTCTTCCGCAACAAAGAAAATGAGTATGGCGTGGTCACAAGGAACAAGGCACGGTTGACACATGATGCATATTTGGATCATGAGGAATTTGCACATGCACATCATCATTTTCATCTTCAATGGGTCTCACTTCCCCGGTGGCAAGTTTCTTGATCACTTTATGAGATGGTTCTTCTTTACTAAAATTTCAGCATTGACTTGCTCCTTTTGAGAGCCATCGCTTTCATCAAAAGTCACATCTACCGCAATTTCAATTTGACCGGTGGCCTCATTGAAAACATGGTAGCCATGTTTGTTAGTACCATAACCAAGTAAGAACCCTTCATCAACCTTTGGTGCAAACTTAGAGCTTTTAGATTTCTTATTAAGTATGAAACATTTGCATCCAAAAACTCTAAAGTAGTCCACCTTAGGCTTTTTACCGGTTAGGAGCTCGTAGGCGGTCTTGTTCCTTATCTTGTGGAGGTACAAGCGGTTGATGGCATGACATGCTGTGTTGACCACTTCCGCCCAATAATATTTCTCCGAAGTCTTGTACTCATCCAACATTGCTCTTGCGACTTCAATGAGTGTTCGGTTCTTCCTCTCCACAACACCATTTTGTTGTGGAGTGTATGGAACCGAAAACTCATGCTTAATGCCTTCTTCATCAAGAAATGCTTCAATGTTGGTGTTCCTAAACTCCGTCCCGTTGTCACTTCTCACTTTCTTGATCTTCACTTCAAACTCATTTTGAGCTCTCCTTGCAAACTTCTTGAAGATCCCTTGGGTTTCGCTTTTATCTTTCAAAAAGAACACCCAAGTGAAGCGAGAAAAATCATCAACAATTACAAAACCATATTTGTTACCTCCAATGCTTATATAAGCATTGGGTCCGAATAAATCCATGTGTAGTAACTCAAGTGGTCTTGTTGTGGTGACGATGTTCTTGGCGGGATGCTTGGCTCCTACTTGTTTACCCACTTGACATGCACTGCAAATTCTATCTTTCTCAAAAGAAACATTTGTTAGACCAAGAATGTGTTCGCCCCTTTGAAGATCGGCCAAGTTCCTCATGCCAACATGAGCTAGTCGGCGATGCCATAACCAGCCCATGCTAGATTTTGCCACAAAACAAGTTTCGGACCCCACTCTATTAGATGAGAAATCAACTAAATAGAGCTTGCCCTTCAATTCACCCGTAAAGACAATAGAGGAATCTGATCTTTTAGAGACTTCCACACTCTTATCCGTAAAGAGACAATTATAGCCCTTCTCACAAAGTTGTGAGACGGACAACAAATTGTATCCCAACGAATCCACAAGTAATACATTTGAAATTGAATTATCATTTGAGATAGCAATTTTACCCAAACCAAGGATATCTCCTTTACTATTGTCACCAAAGACAATCCTTTCACATGCAACTTGATTTGGTTGAAAGGAGGTGAACATGTTCTTCTCTCCGGTCATATGGTTGGTGCATCCACTATCAAGCACCCATTTCGGTCTACCGGAGGAATATTCCTATAAAACAAGATTAAGCCATTGGTTTAGGTCCCGAGATGGAACCTAGGGGGTTAGAGACATAAGACTTGGGCACCCAAACACTTCTCAAGATTTGTCTCCTCTTGAGGGCTCCTACATACTTTACGACAATCTTGCCATCCTTGTCCCAACAACACATGTAATCACAAATGTGATTGCGTGAAATAGGTACTTGTTGCTTGGACACCTCCACTTGCTTCTTCTTGTTGTTCTTGTTGTTGACAAGTGGAGTTGTAGGTGCAGCAACATTGTTCACCTTGTTGATAAGGTCAACAAGTGGCACACTCTTGTTGAACTTCAAACAAGCCACCCCATTTATCATTTTCCTTCCATTGGCTTTGCCATCATACCTATTGTAACCAATGCCATCCTTAATCATGGGGTGCCTTGATGCCTTGAACACATTTGCCGGTTGCTTATCCTTGCACTTGCAACCAATCTTGACAATTGTGTTCAACCTTTGGATCTCCTTATCCTTCTTGGCTAGCTCATCAACATTAGTAGCACAAGCATTTATATCAACATTTGAGCATCTTTCACAACCTTTACTAGTTGTAGCTTTGGCATCCTTGGAAACGGTAGAAGTGCTAGTCCAAAGTTTGTCATAGTTTAGTTCAAGCTCATGATATTTATTTGTCAAGCTTGTAAGGCTTTCTTGAGCCAAACTATGATCATTCTTTAGACTTGCCAAAGAGTCATTAAGTGAAGAATGTTCCTTAGCCAAGCGCTCATTAGCATCCTTGGCTAAAGACAATTCTACACTCAACTTCTCAACCTTCTCCTTCTCCTTGGAGAGACATGCCTCAAGTCCTTGGGTCTTCTCCCTTTCCTCTAGGAGCAATTCCCCTTGCGACTCAATGCACGACTCAAGCTTATCTTTGGCATATATTAGTTTCAAGATTATAGTTGTAGCAGCTTTACCATATCTTTTGATGAGATTAGAGGCATAGTTTTCATCATTTTCATCATCACTATCACATTCACTAGTGATTTGTGTAGGAGAGTCAAGTTGTACCTTATCTCCTAGTGCCATAAGGCAAGTAGGAGCATCATAGTCGTCGTCGAAGAGGTTGGCGAAGAGTCTAGGTGATGAAGAAGCGTTGGTGAAGAGAGATGTTGATGAAGCATTGTTGGTGAAGACCTTTGTTGAGGAAGAAGTTTCTTGTATAGCAATTGCGGCCACACTCTTCTTCTCATTGTCATTGTCATCATCGCTATCACTATCCGATTGCCATTCTTGACCTAGATGTGCTTCACCTCTCTTCTTGTCCTTGTACTTCTTGTCACCTTGCTTGTTATATCTTGACTTCTTCCCTTTGTTAGGACAATCGGCCGCAAGATGGCCGGTGTCACCACACTCATAGCAAAACCTCTTCTTGTATGGCTTGTTTCCTCCATATCTCATCATCTTTTCTTTCTTCATTCTCAAATATTTCTTGTAGTTTCCCACTAGCAAAGCTTGTTCATCATCAAGGTCATTATCATCATTATTATGCCTATGCTCACAACATCCTTTGTTGCAATGACTTGATTCACTTCCATGTGATGCCGTGAGGGCAATGCTCTTCTTTAGCACACTTGCTTCTTTGGCTTCATCATCTAGTATCTCATGATGCATCAACTTGGCTAGTGGGAAACTACAAGAAATATTTGAGAATGAAGAAAGAAAAGATGATGAGATATGGAGGAAACAAGCCATACAAGAAGAGGTTTTGCTATGAGTGTGGTGACACCGGCCATCTTGCGGCCGATTGTCCTAACAAAGGGAAGAAGTCAAGATATAACAAGCAAGGTGACAAGAAGTACAAGGACAAGAAGAGAGGTGAAGCACATCTAGGTCAAGAATGGCAATCGGATAGTGATAGCGATGATGACAATGACAATGAGAAGAAGAGTGTGGCCGCAATTGCTATACAAGAAACTTCTTCCTCAACAAAGGTCTTCACCAACAATGCTTCATCAACATCTCTCTTCACCAACGCTTCTTCATCACCTAGACTCTTCGCCAACCTCTTCGACGACGACTATGATGCTCCTACTTGCCTTATGGCACTAGGAGATAAGGTACAACTTGACTCTCCTACACAAATCACTAGTGAATGTGATAGTGATGATGAAAATGATGAAAACTATGCCTCTAATCTCATCAAAAGATATGGTAAAGCTGCTACAACTATAATCTTGAAACTAATATATGCCAAAGATAAGCTTGAGTCGTGCATTGAGTCGCAAGGGGAATTGCTCCTAGAGGAAAGGGAGAAGACCCAAGGACTTGAGGCATGTCTCTCCAAGGAGAAGGAGAAGGTTGAGAAGTTGAGTGTAGAATTGTCTTTAGCCAAGGATGCTAATGAGCGCTTGGCTAAGGAACATTCTTCACTTAATGACTCTTTGGCAAGTCTAAAGAATGATCATAGTTTGGCTCAAGAAAGCCTTACAAGCTTGACAAATAAATATCATGAGCTTGAACTAAACTATGACAAACTTTGGACTAGCACTTCTACCGTTTCCAAGGATGCCAAAGCTACAACTAGTAAAGGTTGTGAAAGATGCTCAAATGTTGATATAAATGCTTGTGCTACTAATGTTGATGAGCTAGCCAAGAAGGATAAGGAGATCCAAAGGTTGAACACAATTGTCAAGATTGGTTGCAAGTGCAAGGATAAGCAACCGGCAAATGTGTTCAAGGCATCAAGGCACCCCATGATTAAGGATGGCATTGGTTACAATAGGTATGATGGCAAAGCCAATGGAAGGAAAATGATAAATGGGGTGGCTTGTTTGAAGTTCAACAAGAGTGTGCCACTTGTTGACCTTATCAACAAGGTGAACAATGTTGCTGCACCTACAACTCCACTTGTCAACAACAAGAACAACAAGAAGAAGCAAGTGGAGGTGTCCAAGCAACAAGTACCTATTTCACGCAATCACATTTGTGATTACATGTGTTGTTGGGACAAGGATGGCAAGATTGTCGTAAAGTATGTAGGAGCCCTCAAGAGGAGACAAATCTTGAGAAGTGTTTGGGTGCCCAAGTCTTATGTCTCTAACCCCCTAGGTTCCATCTCGGGACCTAAACCAATGGCTTAATCTTGTTTTATAGGAATATTCCTCCGGTAGACCGAAATGGGTGCTTGATAGTGGATGCACCAACCATATGACCGGAGAGAAGAACATGTTCACCTCCTTTCAACCAAATCAAGTTGCATGTGAAAGGATTGTCTTTGGTGACAATAGTAAAGGAGATATCCTTGGTTTGGGTAAAATTGCTATCTCAAATGATAATTCAATTTCAAATGTATTACTTGTGGATTCGTTGGGATACAATTTGTTGTCCGTCTCACAACTTTGTGAGAAGGGCTATAATTGTCTCTTTACGGATAAGAGTGTGGAAGTCTCTAAAAGATCAGATTCCTCTATTGTCTTTACGGGTGAATTGAAGGGCAAGCTCTATTTAGTTGATTTCTCATCTAATAGAGTGGGGTCCGAAACTTGTTTTGTGGCAAAATCTAGCATGGGCTGGTTATGGCATCGCCGACTAGCTCATGTTGGCATGAGGAACTTGGCCGATCTTCAAAGGGGCGAACACATTCTTGGTCTAACAAATGTTTCTTTTGAGAAAGATAGAATTTGCAGTGCATGTCAAGTGGGTAAACAAGTAGGAGCCAAGCATCCCGCCAAGAACATCGTCACCACAACAAGACCACTTGAGTTACTACACATGGATTTATTCGGACCCAATGCTTATATAAGCATTGGAGGTAACAAATATGGTTTTGTAATTGTTGATGATTTTTCTCGCTTCACTTGGGTGTTCTTTTGAAAGATAAAAGCGAAACCCAAGGGATCTTCAAGAAGTTTGCAAGGAGAGCTCAAAATGAGTTTGAAGTGAAGATCAAGAAAGTGAGAAGTGACAACGGACGGAGTTTAGGAACACCAACATTGAAGCATTTCTTGATGAAGAAGGCATTAAGCATGAGTTTTCGGTTCCATACACTCCACAACAAAATGGTGTTGTGGAGAGGAAGAACCGAACACTCATTGAAGTCGCAAGAGCAATGTTGGATGAGTACAAGACTTCGGAGAAATATTATTGGGCGGAAGTGGTCAACACAGCATGTCATGCATCAACCGCTTGTACCTCCACAAGATAAGGAACAAGACCGCCTACGAGCTCCTAACCGGGTAAAAAGCCTAAGGTGGACTACTTTAGAGTTTTTGGATGCAAATGTTTCATACTTAATAAGAAATCTAAAAGCTCTAAGTTTGCACCAAAGGTTGATGAAGGGTTCTTACTTGGTTATGGTACTAACAAACATGGCTACCATGTTTTCAATGAGGCCACCGGTCAAATTGAAATTGCGGTAGATGTGACTTTTGATGAAAGCGATGGCTCTCAAAAGGAGCAAGTCAATGCTGAAATTTTAGTAAAGAAGAACCATCTCATAAAGTGATCAAGAAACTTGCCACCGGGAAGTGAGACCCATTGAAGATGAAAATGATGATGTGCATGTGCAAATTCCTCATGATCCAAATATGCATCATGTGTCAACCAATGCCCATGGTGATGCTTCTACCTCAAAAAGGGGTCATGACTCAAGAGAACAAGCAAGTCAAGATTCATCACAGGCTCAAAGACACAACCGAGGTGGTGATCAAGACAACCAAGATCTTAATTCTCCAATCAACCAAGACAATGAAGATGACGATGATGGTCCAATCCAAACAAGAACAACCATTCCTCACCCAAGAGTTCATCAATCCATTCAACGGGATCACCCCGTTGATAGCATTTTGGGGGACATACAAAGAGGGGTAACAACACGCTCACGTTTAGTAGCTTTTGTGAACATTACTCTTTTGTCTCTTCCAAATTGCCAGAAAAGGTGGAGGATGCCTTGAAGGACCCTGATTGGGTGATGGCCATGCAAGAGGAGTTGAACAACTTCACTAGGAATGAAGTCTGGTCCTTGGTGGAAAGGCCCAAGCAAAATGTAATAGGCACCAAATGGGTCTTCCGCAACAAAGAAAATGAGTATGGCGTGGTCACAAGGAACAAGGCACGGTTGGTAGCCAAAGGTTTCACTCAAATTGAAGGTTTGGATTTTGGGGAGACCTAAGCACCCGTAGCTAGGCTTGAATCTATTCGCATATTACTTGCCTTTGCTGCTCACCATGATTTCAAGTTGTTTCAAATGGACGTGAAAAGTGCATTCCTCAACGGCCCCCTCTCCGAAACTGTGTATGTGGAGCAACCACCGGGTTTTGAAGATCCACATCATCCCGACCACGTCTACAAGCTTGACAAGGCGCTCTATGGGCTTAAGAAAGCCCCTAGAGCTTGGTATGATTGTCTCAAGGACTTCCTACTCAAACAAGGGTTTGAGATTGGGAAGGCCGATCCCACTCTATTTACTCGCAAAGTCAATAATGATGTCTTTATATGCCAAATATATGTCGATGACATTATATTTGGTAGTACTAATGCGGCTTTTTGTGAGCAATTTAGTAGGATCATAACCAAGAGGTTTGAGATGTCCATGATGGGGGAGTTGACATACTTTCTTGGATTTCAAATCAAGCAACTCAAGGATGGCACGTTCATAAGTCAAACCAAGTACACCACTGACATGCTAAAGAAGTTTGACATGGACAAGGCCAAGCCCATCAAGACCCCAATGCCTACAACCGGACATCTTGACCTTGATGGAGACGGCAAGGCCGTAGATCAAAAGGTATATCGCTCCATGATTGGATCCTTGCTTTACCTTTGTGCATCTAGGCCCGATATTATGCTTAGCATGTGCATGTGTGCAAGATTTCAAGCTATCCGAAAGAATGTCCATCTCATGGCCGTTAAGAGAATTTTTCGGTATCTTGTGCTCACTCCTAATCTTGGCTTGTAGTATCCTAAGGGCTCCACTTTCACTCTACTTGGCTATTCCGATTCAGATTATGTCGGTTGTAGGGTAGAGAGAAAGAGTACATCCGGGACATGCCAATTTCTTGGTAGGTCCTTTGTGTCATGGAGTTCTAAGAAGCAAAACTCCATTGCCTTATCCACCGCTGAGGCCGAGTATGTGGCGGCAGGCGCTTGCTGTGCCCAACTACTTTGGATGAAGCAAACTTTGAGAGACTTTGGTTATGAGCAAAGCAAGATTCCTCTCTTGTGTGACAATGAGGGAGCAATCAAGCTAGCCGACAACCCGGTAAACCACTCTAGAACAAAGCACATAGACATTCGCCATCACTTCTTGAGAGACCACCAAGCCAAAGGAGATATCGATGTCCAACATGTGAGAACCGAATTTCAGCTAGCCGATATCTTCACAAAGCCTCTAGATGAGTCAAGATTTTGTGCTTTGAGGCATGAGCTAAATATCGTTGATTCTCGTAACGTGGCTTGACATCTTGTGCACACTTGTATGATTTAGTATTGGATAAAAGTCTTATGAAAAGTTGTGTGAAACTTTCAAAATCTATTTTTCACAGCTCTAATATGTCCATAGTTATGTACTGGTTTCATGAAATCTGGACATATTGAGTTGGTTTAAGTATATCATATTGTTCACCACTTCTAGGACGGTTTCTCGCTGGATTTTGGCCTACCGAAACTTCCGATGGCTCCTACCGGAAGTTCCGGTCGGTCAGGTCAGATCGGCGCAGAGATTGAACAGCCAGAAGTTCCGGTCCACAACCGGAAGTTCCGGTAGGAGCCATCGGAAGTTTCGGTAGGCCAAAATCCAGCGAGAAACCGTCCTAGAAGTGGTGAACAATATGATATACTTAAACCAACTCAAATATGTCCAGATTTCATGAAACCAGTACATAACTATGGACATATTAGAGCTGTGAAAAATAGATTTTGAAAGTTTCACACAACTTTTCATAAGACTTTTATCCAATACTAAATCATACAAGTGTGCACAAGATGTCAAGCCACGTTACGAGAATCAACGATATTTAGCTCATGCCTCAAAGCACAAAATCTTGACTCATCTAGAGGCTTTGTGAAGATATCGGCTAGCTGAAATTCGGTTCTCACATGTTGGACATCGATATCTCCTTTGGCTTGGTGGTCTCTCAAGAAGTGATGGCGAATGTCTATGTGCTTTGTTCTAGAGTGGTTTACCGGGTTGTCGGCTAGCTTGATTGCTCCCTCATTGTCACACAAGAGAGGAATCTTGCTTTGCTCATAACCAAAGTCTCTCAAAGTTTGCTTCATCCAAAGTAGTTGGGCACAGCAAGCGCCTGCCGCCACATACTCGGCCTCAGCGGTGGATAAGGCAATGGAGTTTTGCTTCTTAGAACTCCATGACACAAAGGACCTACCAAGAAATTGGCATGTCCCGGATGTACTCTTTCTCTCTACCCTACAACCGACATAATCTGAATCGGAATAGCCAAGTAGAGTGAAAGTGGAGCCCTTAGGATACTACAAGCCAAGATTAGGAGTGAGCACAAGATACCGAAAAATTCTCTTAACGGCCATGAGATGACATTCTTTCGGATTAGCTTGAAATCTTGCACACATGCACATGCTAAGCATAATATCGGGCCTAGATGCACAAAGGTAAAGCAAGGATCCAATCATGGAGCGATATACCTTTTGATCTACGGCCTTGCCGTCTCCATCAAGGTCAAGATGTCCGGTTGTAGGCATTGGGGTCTTGATGGGCTTGGCCTTGTCCATGTCAAACTTCTTTAGCATGTCAGTGGTGTACTTGGTTTGACTTATGAACGTGCCATCCTTGAGTTGCTTGATTTGAAATCCAAGAAAGTATGTCAACTCCCCCATCATGGACATCTCAAACCTCTTGGTTATGATCCTACTAAATTGCTCACAAAAAGCCGCATTAGTACTACCAAATATAATGTCATCGACATATATTTGGCATATAAAGACATCATTATTGACTTTGCGAGTAAATAGAGTGGGATCGGCCTTCCCAATCTCAAACCCTTGTTTGAGTAGGAAGTCCTTGAGACAATCATACCAAGCTCTAGGGGCTTTCTTAAGCCCATAGAGCGCCTTGTCAAGCTTGTAGACGTGGTCGGGATGATGTGGATCTTCAAAACCCGGGTGGTTGCTCCACATACACAGTTTCGGAGAGGGGGCCGTTGAGGAATGCACTTTTCACGTCCATTTGAAACAACTTGAAATCATGGTGAGCAGCAAAGGCAAGTAATATGCGAATAGATTCAAGCCTAGCTACGGGTGCTTAGGTCTCCCCAAAATCCAAACCTTCAATTTGAGTGAAACCTTTGGCTACCAACCGTGCCTTGTTCCTTGTGACCACGCCATACTCATTTTCTTTGTTGCGGAAGACCCATTTGGTGCCTATTACATTTTGCTTGGGCCTTTCCACCAAGGACCAGACTTCATTCCTAGTGAAGTTGTTCAACTCCTCTTGCATGGCCATCACCCAATCAGGGTCCTTCAAGGCATCCTCCACCTTTTCTGGCAATTTGGAAGAGACAAAAGAGTAATGTTCACAAAAAGCTACTAAACGTGAGCGTGTTGTTACCCCTCTTTGTATGTCCCCCAAAATGCTATCAACGGGGTGATCCCGTTGAATGGATTGATGAACTCTTGGGTGAGGAATGGTTGTTCTTGTTTGGATTGGACCATCATCGTCATCTTCATTGTCTTGGTTGATTGGAGAATTAAGATCTTGGTTGTCTTGATCACCACCTCGGTTGTGTCTTTGAGCCTGTGATGAATCTTGACTTGCTTGTTCTCTTGAGTCATGACCCCTTTTTGAGGTAGAAGCATCACCATGGGCATTGGTTGACACATGATGCATATTTGGATCATGAGGAATTTGCACATGCACATCATCATTTTCATCTTCAATGGGTCTCACTTCCCCGGTGGCAAGTTTCTTGATCACTTTATGAGATGGTTCTTCTTTACTAAAATTTCAGCATTGACTTGCTCCTTTTGAGAGCCATCGCTTTCATCAAAGTCACATCTACCGCAATTTCAATTTGACCGGTGGCCTCATTGAAAACATGGTAGCCATGTTTGTTAGTACCATAACCAAGTAAGAACCCTTCATCAACCTTTGGTGCAAACTTAGAGCTTTTAGATTTCTTATTAAGTATGAAACATTTGCATCCAAAAACTCTAAAGTAGTCCACCTTAGGCTTTTTACCGGTTAGGAGCTCGTAGGCGGTCTTGTTCCTTATCTTGTGGAGGTACAAGCGGTTGATGGCATGACATGCTGTGTTGACCACTTCCGCCCAATAATATTTCTCCGAAGTCTTGTACTCATCCAACATTGCTCTTGCGACTTCAATGAGTGTTCGGTTCTTCCTCTCCACAACACCATTTTGTTGTGGAGTGTATGGAACCGAAAACTCATGCTTAATGCCTTCTTCATCAAGAAATGCTTCAATGTTGGTGTTCCTAAACTCCGTCCCGTTGTCACTTCTCACTTTCTTGATCTTCACTTCAAACTCATTTTGAGCTCTCCTTGCAAACTTCTTGAAGATCCCTTGGGTTTCGCTTTTATCTTTCAAAAAGAACACCCAAGTGAAGCGAGAAAATCATCAACAATTACAAAACCATATTTGTTACCTCCAATGCTTATATAAGCATTGGGTCCGAATAAATCCATGTGTAGTAACTCAAGTGGTCTTGTTGTGGTGACGATGTTCTTGGCGGGATGCTTGGCTCCTACTTGTTTACCCACTTGACATGCACTGCAAATTCTATCTTTCTCAAAAGAAACATTTGTTAGACCAAGAATGTGTTCGCCCCTTTGAAGATCGGCCAAGTTCCTCATGCCAACATGAGCTAGTCGGCGATGCCATAACCAGCCCATGCTAGATTTTGCCACAAAACAAGTTTCGGACCCCACTCTATTAGATGAGAAATCAACTAAATAGAGCTTGCCCTTCAATTCACCCGTAAAGACAATAGAGGAATCTGATCTTTTAGAGACTTCCACACTCTTATCCGTAAAGAGACAATTATAGCCCTTCTCACAAAGTTGTGAGACGGACAACAAATTGTATCCCAACGAATCCACAAGTAATACATTTGAAATTGAATTATCATTTGAGATAGCAATTTTACCCAAACCAAGGATATCTCCTTTACTATTGTCACCAAAGACAATCCTTTCACATGCAACTTGATTTGGTTGAAAGGAGGTGAACATGTTCTTCTCTCCGGTCATATGGTTGGTGCATCCACTATCAAGCACCCATTTCGGTCTACCGGAGGAATATTCCTATAAAACAAGATTAAGCCATTGGTTTAGGTCCCGAGATGGAACCTAGGGGGTTAGAGACATAAGACTTGGGCACCCAAACACTTCTCAAGATTTGTCTCCTCTTGAGGGCTCCTACATACTTTACGACAATCTTGCCATCCTTGTCCCAACAACACATGTAATCACAAATGTGATTGCGTGAAATAGGTACTTGTTGCTTGGACACCTCCACTTGCTTCTTCTTGTTGTTCTTGTTGTTGACAAGTGGAGTTGTAGGTGCAGCAACATTGTTCACCTTGTTGATAAGGTCAACAAGTGGCACACTCTTGTTGAACTTCAAACAAGCCACCCCATTTATCATTTTCCTTCCATTGGCTTTGCCATCATACCTATTGTAACCAATGCCATCCTTAATCATGGGGTGCCTTGATGCCTTGAACACATTTGCCGGTTGCTTATCCTTGCACTTGCAACCAATCTTGACAATTGTGTTCAACCTTTGGATCTCCTTATCCTTCTTGGCTAGCTCATCAACATTAGTAGCACAAGCATTTATATCAACATTTGAGCATCTTTCACAACCTTTACTAGTTGTAGCTTTGGCATCCTTGGAAACGGTAGAAGTGCTAGTCCAAAGTTTGTCA
This sequence comes from Tripidium arundinaceum, assembly GCA_030439765.1. NCBI lineage: Eukaryota > Viridiplantae > Streptophyta > Magnoliopsida > Poales > Poaceae > Tripidium > Tripidium arundinaceum. The sequence continues at coordinate 16,735 of JAHUYU010000113.1, forward strand.
TAGTTTAGTTCAAGCTCATGATATTTATTTGTCAAGCTTGTAAGGCTTTCTTGAGCCAAACTATGATCATTCTTTAGACTTGCCAAAGAGTCATTAAGTGAAGAATGTTCCTTAGCCAAGCGCTCATTAGCATCCTTGGCTAAAGACAATTCTACACTCAACTTCTCAACCTTCTCCTTCTCCTTGGAGAGACATGCCTCAAGTCCTTGGGTCTTCTCCCTTTCCTCTAGGAGCAATTCCCCTTGCGACTCAATGCACGACTCAAGCTTATCTTTGGCATATATTAGTTTCAAGATTATAGTTGTAGCAGCTTTACCATATCTTTTGATGAGATTAGAGGCATAGTTTTCATCATTTTCATCATCACTATCACATTCACTAGTGATTTGTGTAGGAGAGTCAAGTTGTACCTTATCTCCTAGTGCCATAAGGCAAGTAGGAGCATCATAGTCGTCGTCGAAGAGGTTGGCGAAGAGTCTAGGTGATGAAGAAGCGTTGGTGAAGAGAGATGTTGATGAAGCATTGTTGGTGAAGACCTTTGTTGAGGAAGAAGTTTCTTGTATAGCAATTGCGGCCACACTCTTCTTCTCATTGTCATTGTCATCATCGCTATCACTATCCGATTGCCATTCTTGACCTAGATGTGCTTCACCTCTCTTCTTGTCCTTGTACTTCTTGTCACCTTGCTTGTTATATCTTGACTTCTTCCCTTTGTTAGGACAATCGGCCGCAAGATGGCCGGTGTCACCACACTCATAGCAAAACCTCTTCTTGTATGGCTTGTTTCCTCCATATCTCATCATCTTTTCTTTCTTCATTCTCAAATATTTCTTGTAGTTTCCCACTAGCAAAGCTTGTTCATCATCAAGGTCATTATCATCATTATTATGCCTATGCTCACAACATCCTTTGTTGCAATGACTTGATTCACTTCCATGTGATGCCGTGAGGGCAATGCTCTTCTTTAGCACACTTGCTTCTTTGGCTTCATCATCTAGTATCTCATGATGCATCAACTTGGCTAGCATCTCTTGTGGTGTCATTGTGGTATAGTTGTCTCTCTCCATTATGACCGAAGCAAGCATGTTATTCTTTTGTCTATACACTCTACATATCTTCCTTGCGGTGGAGTTGTCATCCCATCTTGTGTCCCCAAGTGCTCTAATCTTGTTGATCAAGGTCATGAACCTGTCAAACATTGCTTGAGTAGTTTCTCCTTCAATCATGGTAAAGTTTTCAATCTTTCCTTGCAAGAGCTCAATGTTTCCAATTCTCACACTCTTATCTCCTTCAAATGACACCTTCAAAGTGTCCCAAATTTTCTTTTCATTGACCATACCATTGACCTTGTTGTTGTCTTTCGGAGTGAGGCATTGCAAGATCAAGGTTGCCGCCGTGGCATTGAGGTGGAAATCTCTCTCATCTTCAGGTGACCACTCACTAATGTTTAGAGACGGTGGGTTGACTCCAACATCCACTGCTTCCCAACATCTTGCGGCTATAAGATGCAACTTCATCCTGTGAGCCCAATCGATGTACTTTACACCATCAAATGAAGGTGGCTTCCTAGGATTGATCATGGGAAAGGTACGTTCTTGCTTGATCCACCATAATCAAAACCGGTTCAATTGTAGCTTTTTGGTGTCTCTTTCCGCCACCACCATTTTCACTAGTTGACTCTTGATTCTTCTTGTCTAGAAGCCGTTGCATCTTGTCTAGTTGCTCTTGCATCTTGGTCATTTGCGCTTGTTGCTGCAGTTGCAGGGATGCGGTGATTTGAGCTACGATTTGATCAATAATTTGCTTTTGTGTTTCCGGATCCATCTTGGCCAATGTTACTCCTCACACGGTGAAGCATTAATCCAAGGAACCTGGATCTGATACCAATTGAAAGGACCTAATTGGCCTAGAGGGGGGGTGAATAGGCCTTTTTGCAAAACCTGAAACTCACAAACTCGAATTTGCGGAAGTTAAATACCAGACCGGAAGTTCCGGTGGTCTGGATCGGAAGTTCCGGTCAGGGGGACCAGAACTTCTGGTGCAGACCTTCGGAACTTCTGGTGCCCTAGAAGAGCTACGAAATCAGAGTAAATCGAGTTGAGATTTCAGATCCAAGTGTTACCACACCCTCATAGAGGTTATTGATGATGATGTTGAACTCCTCAAGGCTTGGAACCACACCAAATCATAGATCGGGACCTCCCACCTAAGAAGTTGGGGGTAGAGAGGAAGAACAACAAGAACACAAGAACAAAGGGTAGTCGATGCTACCGCCACAGCAAGACAAGCTATTTTTACCGAGGTTCGGCAGTCCCCACGAAGGAGTTCCTACGTCCTCATTTTTGAGGTGACCACGAAGGTCCGACCACAAAGGTCTCCTCCCTCAAGCAACCATGTAGGCTAGCTTGAGATTTCCACTAAGGACCAAAGAGTGATACAAACACTTCGGGGCGCCCTCACAAATGAATCAACACGGGCAACCACGAAGAACGCCTAGCCGGCTAGGGTTTCAAGAACCCAAGAGTAACAAACACAAACCAACCCGGCAAGATGAGGAATCCAAGTGCTCAAGTCAAAGATCGATGCTCCCTCTCTCAAATCTCACGTCCCTAGCTCAAACAATCGGAGATTGAAGCTTGGAGGCAAAGGGGGAGAGAGAGTGGGCGAGTCACAGCTTAGAGAGAGTTGGGAGAGTAGAAAATATGAGATGTGCAAAGCTCTTATCACTGTTAGAAAAGAGGTGAGAGGCTTATATACTCGCGCTCAGATGAGCCACCGGAAGTTCTGGTGGAAGCCACCGGAACTTCCGGTCAAACGAGATCTGACCGTTGGGCTTGTCAGTCAACAGGGGTCCACCGGAACTTCCGGTGCACAGACCGGAACTTCCGGTCCGTATCGGAACCTCCGGACGGAGGCCGGAACAAAACTCTCGCACGCGCACGCTCACGCAATCTGCACTAACCGGAACTTCCGGACAGAGTCCGGAACAAAACTCTGATGCGCGCACGCTCGCACTACAGTGCAGCCGGAACTTCCGGTCCTTCACACCGGAACTTCCGATGCCCGTGTCTCCACAACCTAAGTGTCGACAAGAGCACTTTTTATCCCCATTTTGCCAACTAGATTTGTATCCCTCTTGATAGTGCGGCGTTTCCTACGACTCAAATCAAAATAAAAGGTGTTGAAGCCCTTGAGTCGAAGCGCCTATTGTCCATCAAAATTTAGGGTGCTATAATTCACCAAATATTCTTTTTCAATTCCATCAATGGACTAACACCTGTAGATTACACTTGATAAACATGTTAGTCCCTAATTTAATTGTCATTAATTATCCAAAACCCACAACGGGGGCGAATGCACTTACAGCGATGATGAGCTTTTGGTCACCGCCGGTTAGCTTTACACACCGACAGTGTCGAGGATTTGGTCACCACTAGTCCGATGAAGTCCGACAGTGACGAGCGTTTGATCACCACTGGTCAATGGTCCAATCCAACGGTGATGAGCAAATGATCAACGTTGGTTCATGCATTAACCTGTTGGTGATCACTACTAGATCACCGCCGTTAGTTTGAGCAAGCGTTGATGACCTTCATGAACAAAAATGTTATTGCATCCGTGTATGATATTGTGTTTTCAAAGTATTTATTAATTGAGATGTAGCTTAATAGCCTACTGAACAAACCATACAGATATAATCATCAAATTCATACATCATGTCTAGAAATAAATTTAAGGTTTACAATAGAAGTCCATGCTAACATAGAATGTGAGGAAAGACATGCCCGCTATGAGCTAATGGACAACCCAAGCTGCCCCTTGATTACATAACAAGGCACTGATCTCTATACATGGACTTACATAATGAAACGAGGCATTTGTGCTTCATCATACAACTCCCTGGTATGTGCCTCTAGTGGCTGCAACATAGAGTGAATATAATTAGTTCCAAATTGAATCGAAGCGTTTCAATAAAAGTGGTTTGCACTTGTCGAAGTACCTAGTGAATGTTATTCATAAGGACTATGTACGTATGATTCCCCTATGCGCCATTGTGAAGAGTGAATATAATTAGATCCAAACTAAATTCAAGGATGTGAATTAATGTGATTTGCTTGTTCAATTACCTCTCCAATGTTGGTCATAGACAAGGTCTAGGTATGATTCCCTTATGCGCCATGGTGATGATTGAATATAATTAGATCCACACAGAATGGAAGGAAGTGAATTAAAGTGTGCTTGTTCAATTACCTTGACAATATTGCTCACAGGCAAGGACGAGACATGATTCCCCTTGTCATGACCCTCGTGTGAGGATTAGCTTATGCCCTGACAAATGGTGTTTCGGTAAAAATGCAGTTTATTTTATACATGTATGTCATATGTTAATAAAAAAGCTAACAAAGTGATTGCATTGAAGGATTGTATTCATGACTGAAACTACCTAGGAATTTTGGGACAGGAGCCTCACATCAGTATTTCTGTTCAAGGATTCAGCAGTATCATTAGTATGATTGTGTATGTCACCGAACAAAGCCTTTTACTAAATACAAAGACTTGAAGGCCCCAATTTGTATCAAGGAATCTGACCCACAAGTGCAGCCGGAATGAGCTCCTTCCTTAATGCATGAGTTGTTGTGGTGGGGAGCAGGTTCGGCGGTGACCAGTAGCATCCACGCTAGTGAGGAATTGCGGTGGGGAGCAGGTCTGGCAGTGAGCAGGAGCGAGCATGCGGGTGAAGAGGAGCGGCGGGGATCTTGAGCGGGCACGTCATTGAGGAGGAGTGGTCAGGATCTTGAGCGGGCACGCCGGTGAGCAACAGCTTGCATGCTGTTGAGTCAAGAGCGGGCATGCCGGTGAGGAGGAGTGGCGGAGAGCACGAGCAAGCCCGCTGGTGAGTAGCAGCTTGCACGCCGGTGAGTCAGGGCGGGAATGCCAGTGAGGAGGAGAGGCCGAGAGCACGAGCGGGCCCACCGGTGAGTAGTGGCTTGCACACCGGTGAGTAGGGGCAGTCACACCGTTGAGGAGGAAGAACCATCAGCCGGGCGCAGTGGTGAGCAGAAGCTGTGGTGAGGAACAATAGCGGTGAGGAGGAAAGGGAAGGGGAGTAGGCTCGCCGAGTAACAAAAAAGGGAGTGGCGAGAATGGATATTTCGTCCAAAATTTCTAATCCCATGTGGGAGGGCCTATTGGATAGCACCATCCCCACCGGCTGCTAGATATGATCGGCGATGAATGTAGTGCACACCGTTAATGGAGATTGGGTCGAATCGTACAATATGTTAGCATCACATCAATGTCCCTCGTCCCAGTCCTCGACTACGAGGGCACTGAGATCGATAGCAGTCATCATAGCTTGGTGGAGCACATAGCGGTAGCTGGCCTCCACGTTCCTGAGGCCGATCGGAAAATTGGTCAAGATGTAGCGGGGTAGTGTCGGTGTTTCGAACCGCCGACTAGTAAATTTCTCGTGATTGCGCGTCTAGGCTCGGATGGTGTGCTAAGAGGACACAAGGATGTATACCGGTTCGGGCGGAATGTCCCTACGTCCAGTGGCGAGCTGCTTGTGTTACTTGCACAATGTTTGTAGTTGGGGTTACAAACGGGTGAGAGAGGGAGATGCTCCCAAGTCTCTATGGTACGGGCGTATGCGTGTGTTTCGGTCTCAGACATGCTCTGATGGCCTAAGTCCGGATCAGATTCGATTGGCTTCTATCCCTTTCGATGGGGTCTTGAGTTGGTTCGATCGTGAGTTCTTGAGTTGATTCGATCCGTCCCTTGAGAAGGTGTCCTGCCTCCCCTTTTATAGTCCAAGGGGAGGAGGCCCATTACAGGAGAGAGAAAGAGAGAGAGACTAAAAGAGGAGAAGAAGAAAGAGAGGACATGCTACAGGAGTTGTTCCGCGCCCTTCTCCTCGTGGGTCCCGCCGACCCTGTCGCTCCTTCAAATGGCGTCATGTCATGGTTCGGCTGACCACTGTTGCCATGCGCGAGGCTCGTGCACCGATCGTTGCGTCCTATCCCACTCGTGCGGGAAGTTTGGTCGACGGTACTTATTGACAAGGGTCGTACTGGGAGTTGGAAGCACAGTGCCACCCTGTTGGTGCTTGATGGAGACCATACGGGGAGTTGGCCACACAGTGTTGACCTGTTGACACCGTGGGTGACGTGAGTGTTGGCGGTCACTAACGACCATACCCTACCGCTAATTATAGTCTAAAAGCAGGAGAAATAAACATACTTTTGACACATATGCATTTACTGTTGATATAGTTCCACTTGTATTGGAAGATTACTATTTTGAAGGGACTATACTAGAATACAGTGGAATTATAGTCAAAATATGCCAGCAGAGAAAGCGTAATGCAGATCATACACCAAGGAATCAAGTAAAAGCCCACCTTCATGCAAAACCTGGGCAGAACACCTACGTGGAAGCAACCCTGGCCCAACCAGAGGCCCACTAGAGCAAGGCGGTGGCGAGTGGAGGAGGCCAGGGTGCAGCCGCACCTCCCCTAGCTCCTCTCGGGCCCATCCTTCTTTGGAGGTTGCATGCCACTATGCAAAGGCGGTTTACGCTAGTTTCCTATTTTACCTTGCACCAAACCGACCTCCACCATGTATAAAAGGAGGGGTAGTACTCTCATTTCAACACACACACACCACTTTGAGTCAACACATCTTGAGCAACACCTCTCTAGTTTTTACTTTTCCTTAGTAGTTCTAGAGCAAGGCAAAGCTACCTTGGAGGGCTTGACTCCTTGGAGAAGAATCTTGGTATGAATAAGATGAATCATTTCTCCAAAGTCTTGTCTTCAATTTATCGATATAGCTATGTATAGTTCTCATGATATTATCTTGATATATGAGCTAGTCTATAGTTTATATGTCATGTTTTTGTCACGTAGAACTTTATGCTTAATCATTCATATCATGTTTATGATAAGAAATAGAGTTAAGTTGAGGTGGCGGTTCATCGTGCCTTCGGGTGTGCCCAAGCTTCTTACCTGTCGATCCGTAGGGTCGGGGACCCGGGGGGCTTGGGTAGTTTCTCTATACGCGAGCATGGTGCTCGGGTATATAGAAGCAGGTGAATGCATTTCATGCTCCACGGTTGAGGGGTAGGCGGCAGGTGGTGACAACCCTGTCCGTCCTTTGTAACCCCCCATGTTCAGGTATGGTGTAGGAGTACGTAAATTGTCACATGAGGTTGCTGGCAGACCAGTACTCGGTGGCCTCCCGACCTATCTCACACTTAGCGCTAGCTCTTACTCATGTGCATGTATGATTACTTACTATTCTTTGTATAGCTGTATCAAGGATATGCCTGCTCTCATAGAGTTATTCTTTTATTCTTTAGTCCTTCTTCCTTCTGCCTCTGCTCAGGTGTTAGATTCGAGTGTGTGTCACACTATCTCAAACTATCATGTTTACCTCTGTCATAATCATTGGTTTGCCTATGCAATCATGTTATCTTGTTCATATCCATACTAGACTCTTTACACCATGCCTTCCTTTGGGAAAATATAAATAACGATACCCTGAAATACTTCCGGGTGAAATGCTACAACGGTATTTCCGTGCGCATGCGGAGTTAAATCTGTAATCGTTAAGATTTACCGGTTGACATTTTCTGGTGTCATTGCCTTTTCTGGCAGTGATGTTGGGAAATGCCAACAAGCATTTCTGGCGCCGTTGCCGAGGATGGGTCCTATCTCTATTCTTGGTAATGACGCTAAGAAATGCCAACAAGCATTTCTAGCGCCGTTGCCGGGGATGGGTCCTATCTCTATTCTTGGTAATGACGCTAAGAAATGCCAACAGTGAGACTCCTCATTATGGCTCGTAGTAGGTATGAGTCATATTGAGACGTGCTCGCCCTTTTCCTGGTCGTCAGAATCGTACGCCCGGAGTGGCCGAAGTGACGCGGGCCCCTCTGCGGGTCTCTCCCTCCGTACGAAGATAGCCCGGACCCACAGGGGTCGGGCGAGGCGGAGAACGGCCCTCAAGGATCGGGCGAGGTAGAGAACGGCCCTCAAGGGTCGGGCGAGGCAGAAATTCTGTCATTGGGTTGGATGAGACCGCATCACTGCCCTTAACTGCTAATCGTCCTGGCTTTCTGACTCTCCGGAGGGCATCGTGGTGATGGCACATGACACAAGCGAGTAGTCTCGTCTGTGCAGGCGGTCCGAAGGGTGCCGCTCTACGTCAGGGCCCAACGGTCCGAGGGGTAGTTGCCCCTTATCGTCAGGGACGTGTGCGCGGTGCGCGCCTGTCCCATCGGGGCAGGTGCATTCGATGCACCCAACTACCCCTTTGTCCTGTCCGGGCTGCCAGGTCAGGTGGAGGCTGGGTTGGTTAGGAGACGCCCGGCCTGGCGTAAAGGCGGTCGAGGTGGGCCTCTCGCTCTTGGGCCGAGGCTTGCTGGGCCATCGAGGCCGCTTCACAGGCCTTGCCCTGAGGTACCCGGGGTTTAAGTCCCCGACAGTAGCCCCCGAGCGTCTTCAGGACACTTGGGAGTAGTCGTGGAGATGCTTAATGTCTGCAGGCGGCGCGCGTGTGGTCGCGTTACGGTGCTTTGGGGCCAATGCCTGTCGGTTGTCAGGCGCCTGCGGCGTCCCTGACTTGCTCTTCGTTGTCGTCTTGCTCAACTGGGTCGATGGCGTGTGGGTGGAAGCTTGAGACTCAGACTGAGCTGAGCGGTCTCGTCGAGCCTGCCCAACGCTGAGCTAGCGTCGATGGCGTGTGGGTGGAAGCCCGAGACACAGACTGAGCTGAGCGGTCTCGTCGAGCCTGCCCAATGACAGAATTTCTGCCTCGCCCGACCCTTGAGGGCCGTTCTCTACCTCGCCCGATCCTTGAGGGCCGTTCTCCGCCTCGCCCGACCCCTGTGGGTCCGGGCTATCTTCGTACGGAGGGAGAGACCCGCAGAGGGGCCCGCGTCACTTCGGCCACTCCGGGCGTACGATTCTGACGACCAGGAAAAGGGCGAGCACGTCTCAATATGACTCATACCTACTACGAGCCATAATGAGGAGTCTCACTGTTGGCATTTCTTAGCGTCATTACCAAGAATAGAGATAGGACCCATCCCCGGCAACGGCGCTAGAAATGCTTGTTGGCATTTCTTAGCGTCATTACCAAGAATAGAGATAGGACCCATCCTCGGCAACGGCGCCAGAAATGCTTGTTGGCATTTCCCAACATCACTGCCAGAAAAGGCAATGACACCAGAAAATGTCAACCGGTAAATCTTAACGATTACAGATTTAACTCCGCATGCGCACGGAAATACCGTTGTAGCATTTCACCCGGAAGTATTTCAGGGTATCGTTATTTATATTTTCCCAAAGGAAGGCATGGTGTAAAGAGTCTAGTATGGATATGAACAAGATAACATGATTGCATAGGCAAACCAATGATTATGACAGAGGTAAACATGATAGTTTGAGATAGTGTGACACACACTCGAATCTAACACCTGAGCAGAGGCAGAAGGAAGAAGGACTAAAGAATAAAAGAATAACTCTATGAGAGCAGGCATATCCTTGATACAGCTATACAAAGAATAGTAAGTAATCATACATGCACATGAGTAAGAGCTAGCGCTAAGTGTGAGATAGGTCGGGAGGCCACCGAGTACTGGTCTGCCAGCAACCTCATGTGACAATTTACGTACTCCTACACCATACCTGAACATGGGGGGTTACAAAGGACGGACAGGGTTGTCACCACCTGCCGCCTACCCCTCAACCGTGGAGCATGAAATGCATTCACCTGCTTCTATATACCCGAGCACCATGCTCGGGTATATAGAAGCAGGTGAATGCATTTCATGCTCCACGGTTGAGGGGTAGGCGGCAGGTGGTGACAACCCTGTCCGTCCTTTGTAACCCCCCATGTTCAGGTATGGTGTAGGAGTACGTAAATTGTCACATGAGGTTGCTGGCAGACCAGTACTCGGTGGCCTCCCGACCTATCTCACACTTAGCGCTAGCTCTTACTCATGTGCATGTATGATTACTTACTATTCTTTGTATAGCTGTATCAAGGATATGCCTGCTCTCATAGAGTTATTCTTTTATTCTTTAGTCCTTCTTCCTTCTGCCTCTGCTCAGGTGTTAGATTCGAGTGTGTGTCACACTATCTCAAACTATCATGTTTACCTCTGTCATAATCATTGGTTTGCCTATGCAATCATGTTATCTTGTTCATATCCATACTAGACTCTTTACACCATGCCTTCCTTTGGGAAAATATAAATAACGATACCCTGAAATACTTCCGGGTGAAATGCTACAACGGTATTTCCGTGCGCATGCGGAGTTAAATCTGTAATCGTTAAGATTTACCGGTTGACATTTTCTGGTGTCATTGCCTTTTCTGGCAGTGATGTTGGGAAATGCCAACAAGCATTTCTGGCGCCGTTGCCGAGGATGGGTCCTATCTCTATTCTTGGTAATGACGCTAAGAAATGCCAACAAGCATTTCTAGCGCCGTTGCCGGGGATGGGTCCTATCTCTATTCTTGGTAATGACGCTAAGAAATGCCAACAGTGAGACTCCTCATTATGGCTCGTAGTAGGTATGAGTCATATTGAGACGTGCTCGCCCTTTTCCTGGTCGTCAGAATCGTACGCCCGGAGTGGCCGAAGTGACGCGGGCCCCTCTGCGGGTCTCTCCCTCCGTACGAAGATAGCCCGGACCCACAGGGGTCGGGCGAGGCGGAGAACGGCCCTCAAGGATCGGGCGAGGTAGAGAACGGCCCTCAAGGGTCGGGCGAGGCAGAAATTCTGTCATTGGGCAGGCTCGACGAGACCGCTCAGCTCAGTCTGTGTCTCGGGCTTCCACCCACACGCCATCGACGCTAGCTCAGCGTTGGGCAGGCTCGACGAGACCGCTCAGCTCAGTCTGAGTCTCAAGCTTCCACCCACACGCCATCGACCCAGTTGAGCAAGACGACAACGAAGAGCAAGTCAGGGACGCCGCAGGCGCCTGACAACCGACAGGCATTGGCCCCAAAGCACCGTAACGCGACCACACGCGCGCCGCCTGCAGACATTAAGCATCTCCACGACTACTCCCAAGTGTCCTGAAGACGCTCGGGGGCTACTGTCGGGGACTTAAACCCCGGGTACCTCAGGGCAAGGCCTGTGAAGCGGCCTCGATGGCCCAGCAAGCCTCGGCCCAAGAGCGAGAGGCCCACCTCGACCGCCTTTACGCCAGGCCGGGCGTCTCCTAACCAACCCAGCCTCCACCTGACCTGGCAGCCCGGACAGGACAAAGGGGTAGTTGGGTGCATCGAATGCACCTGCCCCGATGGGACAGGCGCGCACCGCGCACACGTCCCTGACGATAAGGGGCAACTACCCCTCGGACCGTTGGGCCCTGACGTAGAGCGGCACCCTTCGGACCGCCTGCACAGACGAGACTACTCGCTTGTGTCATGTGCCATCACCACGATGCCCTCCGGAGAGTCAGAAAGCCAGGACGATTAGCAGTTAAGGGCAGTGATGCGGTCTCATCCAACCCAATGACAGAATTTCTGCCTCGCCCGACCCTTGAGGGCCGTTCTCTACCTCGCCCGATCCTTGAGGGCCGTTCTCCGCCTCGCCCGACCCCTGTGGGTCCGGGCTATCTTCGTACGGAGGGAGAGACCCGCAGAGGGGCCCGCGTCACTTCGGCCACTCCGGGCGTACGATTCTGACGACCAGGAAAAGGGCGAGCACGTCTCAATATGACTCATACCTACTACGAGCCATAATGAGGAGTCTCACTGTTGGCATTTCTTAGCGTCATTACCAAGAATAGAGATAGGACCCATCCCCGGCAACGGCGCTAGAAATGCTTGTTGGCATTTCTTAGCGTCATTACCAAGAATAGAGATAGGACCCATCCTCGGCAACGGCGCCAGAAATGCTTGTTGGCATTTCCCAACATCACTGCCAGAAAAGGCAATGACACCAGAAAATGTCAACCGGTAAATCTTAACGATTACAGATTTAACTCCGCATGCGCACGGAAATACCGTTGTAGCATTTCACCCGGAAGTATTTCAGGGTATCGTTATTTATATTTTCCCAAAGGAAGGCATGGTGTAAAGAGTCTAGTATGGATATGAACAAGATAACATGATTGCATAGGCAAACCAATGATTATGACAGAGGTAAACATGATAGTTTGAGATAGTGTGACACACACTCGAATCTAACACCTGAGCAGAGGCAGAAGGAAGAAGGACTAAAGAATAAAAGAATAACTCTATGAGAGCAGGCATATCCTTGATACAGCTATACAAAGAATAGTAAGTAATCATACATGCACATGAGTAAGAGCTAGCGCTAAGTGTGAGATAGGTCGGGAGGCCACCGAGTACTGGTCTGCCAGCAACCTCATGTGACAATTTACGTACTCCTACACCATACCTGAACATGGGGGGTTACAAAGGACGGACAGGGTTGTCACCACCTGCCGCCTACCCCTCAACCGTGGAGCATGAAATGCATTCACCTGCTTCTATATACCCGAGCACCATGCTCGCGTATAGAGAAACTACCCAAGCCCCCCGGGTCCCCGACCCTACGGATCGACAGGTAAGAAGCTTGGGCACACCCGAAGGCACGATGAACCGCCACCTCAACTTAACTCTATTTCTTATCATAAACATGATATGAATGATTAAGCATAAAGTTCTACGTGACAAAAACATGACATATAAACTATAGACTAGCTCATATATCAAGATAATATCATGAGAACTATACATAGCTATATCGATAAATTGAAGACAAGACTTTGGAGAAATGATTCATCTTATTCATACCAAGATTCTTCTCCAAGGAGTCAAGCCCTCCAAGGTAGCTTTGCCTTGCTCTAGAACTACTAAGGAAAAGTAAAAACTAGAGAGGTGTTGCTCAAGATGTGTTGACTCAAAGTGGTGTGTGTGTGTTGAAATGAGAGTACTACCCCTCCTTTTATACATGGTGGAGGTCGGTTTGGTGCAAGGTAAAATAGGAAACTAGCGTAAACCGCCTTTGCATAGTGGCATGCAACCTCCAAAGAAGGATGGGCCCGAGAGGAGCTAGGGGAGGTGCGGCTGCACCCTGGCCTCCTCCACTCGCCACCGCCTTGCTCTAGTGGGCCTCTGGTTGGGCCAGGGTTGCTTCCACGTAGGTGTTCTGCCCAGGTTTTGCATGAAGGTGGGCTTTTACTTGATTCCTTGGTGTATGATCTGCATTACGCTTTCTCTGCTGGCATATTTTGACTATAATTCCACTGTATTCTAGTATAGTCCCTTCAAAATAGTAATCTTCCAATACAAGTGGAACTATATCAACAGTAAATGCATATGTGTCAAAAGTATGTTTATTTCTCCTGCTTTTAGACTATAATTAGCGGTAGGGTATGGTCGTTAGTGACCGCCAACACTCACGTCACCCACGGTGTCAACAGGTCAACACTGTGTGGCCAACTCCCCGTATGGTCTCCATCAAGCACCAACAGGGTGGCACTGTGCTTCCAACTCCCAGTACGACCCTTGTCAATAAGTACCGTCGACCAAACTTCCCGCACGAGTGGGATAGGACGCAACGATCGGCGCACGAGCCTCGCGCATGGCAACAGTGGTCAGCCGAACCATGACATGACGCCATTTGAAGGAGCGACAGGGTCGGCGGGACCCACGAGGAGAAGGGCGCGGAACAACTCCTGTAGCATGTCCTCTCTTTCTTCTTCTCCTCTTTTAGTCTCTCTCTCTTTCTCTCTCCTGTAATGGGCCTCCTCCCCTTGGACTATAAAAGGGGAGGCAGGACACCTTCTCAAGGGACGGATCGAATCAACTCAAGAACTCACGATCGAACCAACTCAAGACCCCATCGAAAGGGATAGAAGCCAATCGAATCTGATCCGGACTTAGGCCATCAGAGCATGTCTGAGACCGAAACACACGCATACGCCCGTACCATAGAGACTTGGGAGCATCTCCCTCTCTCACCCGTTTGTAACCCCAACTACAAACATTGTGCAAGTAACACAAGCAGCTCGCCACTGGACGTAGGGACATTCCGCCCGAACCGGTATACATCCTTGTGTCCTCTTAGCACACCATCCGAGCCTAGACGCGCAATCACGAGAAATTTACTAGTCGGCGGTTCGAAACACCGACACTACCCCGCTACATCTTGACCAATTTTCCGATCGGCCTCAGGAACGTGGAGGCCAGCTACCGCTATGTGCTCCACCAAGCTATGATGACTGCTATCGATCTCAGTGCCCTCGTAGTCGAGGACTGGGACGAGGGACATTGATGTGATGCTAACATATTGTACGATTCGACCCAATCTCCATTAACGGTGTGCACTACATTCATCGCCGATCATATCTAGCAGCCGGTGGGGATGGTGCTATCCAATAGGCCCTCCCACATGGGATTAGAAATTTTGGACGAAATATCCATTCTCGCCACTCCCTTTTTTGTTACTCGGCGAGCCTACTCCCCTTCATTTGATGGTGTAAAGTACATCGATTGGGCTCACAGGATGAAGTTGCATCTTATAGCCGCAAGATGTTGGGAAGCAGTGGATGTTGGAGTCAACCCACCGTCTCTAAACATTAGTGAGTGGTCACCTGAAGATGAGAGAGATTTCCACCTCAATGCCACGGCGGCAACCTTGATCTTGCAATGCCTCACTCCGAAAGACAACAACAAGGTCAATGGTATGGTCAATGAAAAGAAAATTTGGGACACTTTGAAGGTGTCATTTGAAGGAGTGGTCAGGATCTTGAGCGGGCACGCCGGTGAGCAACAGCTTGCATGCTGTTGAGTCAAGAGCGGGCATGCCGGTGAGGAGGAGTGGCGGAGAGCACGAGCAAGCCCGCTGGTGAGTAGCAGCTTGCACGCCGGTGAGTCAGGGCGGGAATGCCAGTGAGGAGGAGAGGCCGAGAGCACGAGCGGGCCCACCGGTGAGTAGTGGCTTGCACACCGGTGAGTAGGGGCAGTCACACCGTTGAGGAGGAAGAACCATCAGCCGGGCGCAGTGGTGAGCAGAAGCTGTGGTGAGGAACAATAGCGGTGAGGAGGAAAGGGAAGGGGAGTAGGCTCGCCGAGTAACAAAAAAGGGAGTGGCGAGAATGGATATTTCGTCCAAAATTTCTAATCCCATGTGGGAGGGCCTATTGGATAGCACCATCCCCACCGGCTGCTAGATATGATCGGCGATGAATGTAGTGCACACCGTTAATGGAGATTGGGTCGAATCGTACAATATGTTAGCATCACATCAATGTCCCTCGTCCCAGTCCTCGACTACGAGGGCACTGAGATCGATAGCAGTCATCATAGCTTGGTGGAGCACATAGCGGTAGCTGGCCTCCACGTTCCTGAGGCCGATCGGAAAATTGGTCAAGATGTAGCGGGGTAGTGTCGGTGTTTCGAACCGCCGACTAGTAAATTTCTCGTGATTGCGCGTCTAGGCTCGGATGGTGTGCTAAGAGGACACAAGGATGTATACCGGTTCGGGCGGAATGTCCCTACGTCCAGTGGCGAGCTGCTTGTGTTACTTGCACAATGTTTGTAGTTGGGGTTACAAACGGGTGAGAGAGGGAGATGCTCCCAAGTCTCTATGGTACGGGCGTATGCGTGTGTTTCGGTCTCAGACATGCTCTGATGGCCTAAGTCCGGATCAGATTCGATTGGCTTCTATCCCTTTCGATGGGGTCTTGAGTTGGTTCGATCGTGAGTTCTTGAGTTGATTCGATCCGTCCCTTGAGAAGGTGTCCTGCCTCCCCTTTTATAGTCCAAGGGGAGGAGGCCCATTACAGGAGAGAGAAAGAGAGAGAGACTAAAAGAGGAGAAGAAGAAAGAGAGGACATGCTACAGGAGTTGTTCCGCGCCCTTCTCCTCGTGGGTCCCGCCGACCCTGTCGCTCCTTCAAATGGCGTCATGTCATGGTTCGGCTGACCACTGTTGCCATGCGCGAGGCTCGTGCGCCGATCGTTGCGTCCTATCCCACTCGTGCGGGAAGTTTGGTCGACGGTACTTATTGACAAGGGTCGTACTGGGAGTTGGAAGCACAGTGCCACCCTGTTGGTGCTTGATGGAGACCATACGGGGAGTTGGCCACACAGTGTTGACCTGTTGACACCGTGGGTGACGTGAGTGTTGGCGGTCACTAACGACCATACCCTACCGCTAATTATAGTCTAAAAGCAGGAGAAATAAACATACTTTTGACACATATGCATTTACTGTTGATATAGTTCCACTTGTATTGGAAGATTACTATTTTGAAGGGACTATACTAGAATACAGTGGAATTATAGTCAAAATATGCCAGCAGAGAAAGCGTAATGCAGATCATACACCAAGGAATCAAGTAAAAGCCCACCTTCATGCAAAACCTGGGCAGAACACCTACGTGGAAGCAACCCTGGCCCAACCAGAGGCCCACTAGAGCAAGGCGGTGGCGAGTGGAGGAGGCCAGGGTGCAGCCGCACCTCCCCTAGCTCCTCTCGGGCCCATCCTTCTTTGGAGGTTGCATGCCACTATGCAAAGGCGGTTTACGCTAGTTTCCTATTTTACCTTGCACCAAACCGACCTCCACCATGTATAAAAGGAGGGGTAGTACTCTCATTTCAACACACACACACCACTTTGAGTCAACACATCTTGAGCAACACCTCTCTAGTTTTTACTTTTCCTTAGTAGTTCTAGAGCAAGGCAAAGCTACCTTGGAGGGCTTGACTCCTTGGAGAAGAATCTTGGTATGAATAAGATGAATCATTTCTCCAAAGTCTTGTCTTCAATTTATCGATATAGCTATGTATAGTTCTCATGATATTATCTTGATATATGAGCTAGTCTATAGTTTATATGTCATGTTTTTGTCACGTAGAACTTTATGCTTAATCATTCATATCATGTTTATGATAAGAAATAGAGTTAAGTTGAGGTGGCGGTTCATCGTGCCTTCGGGTGTGCCCAAGCTTCTTACCTGTCGATCCGTAGGGTCGGGGACCCGGGGGGCTTGGGTAGTTTCTCTATACGCGAGCATGGTGCTCGGGTATATAGAAGCAGGTGAATGCATTTCATGCTCCACGGTTGAGGGGTAGGCGGCAGGTGGTGACAACCCTGTCCGTCCTTTGTAACCCCCCATGTTCAGGTATGGTGTAGGAGTACGTAAATTGTCACATGAGGTTGCTGGCAGACCAGTACTCGGTGGCCTCCCGACCTATCTCACACTTAGCGCTAGCTCTTACTCATGTGCATGTATGATTACTTACTATTCTTTGTATAGCTGTATCAAGGATATGCCTGCTCTCATAGAGTTATTCTTTTATTCTTTAGTCCTTCTTCCTTCTGCCTCTGCTCAGGTGTTAGATTCGAGTGTGTGTCACACTATCTCAAACTATCATGTTTACCTCTGTCATAATCATTGGTTTGCCTATGCAATCATGTTATCTTGTTCATATCCATACTAGACTCTTTACACCATGCCTTCCTTTGGGAAAATATAAATAACGATACCCTGAAATACTTCCGGGTGAAATGCTACAACGGTATTTCCGTGCGCATGCGGAGTTAAATCTGTAATCGTTAAGATTTACCGGTTGACATTTTCTGGTGTCATTGCCTTTTCTGGCAGTGATGTTGGGAAATGCCAACAAGCATTTCTGGCGCCGTTGCCGAGGATGGGTCCTATCTCTATTCTTGGTAATGACGCTAAGAAATGCCAACAAGCATTTCTAGCGCCGTTGCCGGGGATGGGTCCTATCTCTATTCTTGGTAATGACGCTAAGAAATGCCAACAGTGAGACTCCTCATTATGGCTCGTAGTAGGTATGAGTCATATTGAGACGTGCTCGCCCTTTTCCTGGTCGTCAGAATCGTACGCCCGGAGTGGCCGAAGTGACGCGGGCCCCTCTGCGGGTCTCTCCCTCCGTACGAAGATAGCCCGGACCCACAGGGGTCGGGCGAGGCGGAGAACGGCCCTCAAGGATCGGGCGAGGTAGAGAACGGCCCTCAAGGGTCGGGCGAGGCAGAAATTCTGTCATTGGGTTGGATGAGACCGCATCACTGCCCTTAACTGCTAATCGTCCTGGCTTTCTGACTCTCCGGAGGGCATCGTGGTGATGGCACATGACACAAGCGAGTAGTCTCGTCTGTGCAGGCGGTCCGAAGGGTGCCGCTCTACGTCAGGGCCCAACGGTCCGAGGGGTAGTTGCCCCTTATCGTCAGGGACGTGTGCGCGGTGCGCGCCTGTCCCATCGGGGCAGGTGCATTCGATGCACCCAACTACCCCTTTGTCCTGTCCGGGCTGCCAGGTCAGGTGGAGGCTGGGTTGGTTAGGAGACGCCCGGCCTGGCGTAAAGGCGGTCGAGGTGGGCCTCTCGCTCTTGGGCCGAGGCTTGCTGGGCCATCGAGGCCGCTTCACAGGCCTTGCCCTGAGGTACCCGGGGTTTAAGTCCCCGACAGTAGCCCCCGAGCGTCTTCAGGACACTTGGGAGTAGTCGTGGAGATGCTTAATGTCTGCAGGCGGCGCGCGTGTGGTCGCGTTACGGTGCTTTGGGGCCAATGCCTGTCGGTTGTCAGGCGCCTGCGGCGTCCCTGACTTGCTCTTCGTTGTCGTCTTGCTCAACTGGGTCGATGGCGTGTGGGTGGAAGCTTGAGACTCAGACTGAGCTGAGCGGTCTCGTCGAGCCTGCCCAACGCTGAGCTAGCGTCGATGGCGTGTGGGTGGAAGCCCGAGACACAGACTGAGCTGAGCGGTCTCGTCGAGCCTGCCCAATGCTTGGCTGGCTCCGTGTTGGGGAGATTACGAAGTCCTGACTCCTCGCGGACCAGGGCACTGGCAATGGTTATCCGATTCCTTGCTACGAGGTTCAAGGTTCACGTGACGCATAGTCACGTGAGGGGCCTATAAATAGGGGGGTTTCGTTAACCCGTCCAAGCCACTCAAGACCAGTCCTTCGAGGCCTAGTCCAGGCTTAGCTTTTTGAAGGTTAGACTCAGCCCGAGAAGGGTGCCTTTCGGAGGGCAGTAGAGTATGCGGCCTCCTAGGGGCTGATTACGCCGGCCGGACATCGGCGACACTTCTCCCAGCAACCGGTGCTAGAAAGAGGCTTGCGAGCAGTGGGGCACCAAGTGGTGCGGTCATCGAGTCCGCAGCCACGTTGCTTCGCCGCTTCCCGAACTCTAACGGTTCGGGTGTCCAAAGTGGACGTTGGCTGGGGACGGCTCCAACTCCGTCTTGAAATCAATGGGCAGTTCGGCGGCGCGCTGTGGTCTCATTGCGAGGTCGTGCGGCTGTTGGTATTTCTTAACGCATACAGAAATAATCCGCAAGCGCACGGAAGTACCGTTATAGCACTTCACCCGGAAGTATTCAGGGTATCGTATTTTCCACAGGGAACGAAGGTACTCTTCTAGCTAATTCGTCCAAGGACAACACAAGGGTACAGTTGTTAGAGGTTGAGATGGATTCCTATGGTTTTAAGGTCTATGGATATGAACAAGATAACATGATTGCATAGGCAAACCAATGATTATGACAGAGGTAAACATGATAGTTTGAGATAGTGTGACACACACTCGAATCTAACACCTGAGCAGAGGCAGAAGGAAGAAGGACTAAAGAATAAAAGAATAACTCTATGAGAGCAGGCATATCCTTGATACAGCTATACAAAGAATAGTAAGTAATCATACATGCACATGAGTAAGAGCTAGCGCTAAGTGTGAGATAGGTCGGGAGGCCACCGAGTACTGGTCTGCCAGCAACCTCATGTGACAATTTACGTACTCCTACACCATACCTGAACATGGGGGGTTACAAAGGACGGACAGGGTTGTCACCACCTGCCGCCTACCCCTCAACCGTGGAGCATGAAATGCATTCACCTGCTTCTATATACCCGAGCACCATGCTCGCGTATAGAGAAACTACCCAAGCCCCCCGGGTCCCCGACCCTACGGATCGACAGGTAAGAAGCTTGGGCACACCCGAAGGCACGATGAACCGCCACCTCAACTTAACTCTATTTCTTATCATAAACATGATATGAATGATTAAGCATAAAGTTCTACGTGACAAAAACATGACATATAAACTATAGACTAGCTCATATATCAAGATAATATCATGAGAACTATACATAGCTATATCGATAAATTGAAGACAAGACTTTGGAGAAATGATTCATCTTATTCATACCAAGATTCTTCTCCAAGGAGTCAAGCCCTCCAAGGTAGCTTTGCCTTGCTCTAGAACTACTAAGGAAAAGTAAAAACTAGAGAGGTGTTGCTCAAGATGTGTTGACTCAAAGTGGTGTGTGTGTGTTGAAATGAGAGTACTACCCCTCCTTTTATACATGGTGGAGGTCGGTTTGGTGCAAGGTAAAATAGGAAACTAGCGTAAACCGCCTTTGCATAGTGGCATGCAACCTCCAAAGAAGGATGGGCCCGAGAGGAGCTAGGGGAGGTGCGGCTGCACCCTGGCCTCCTCCACTCGCCACCGCCTTGCTCTAGTGGGCCTCTGGTTGGGCCAGGGTTGCTTCCACGTAGGTGTTCTGCCCAGGTTTTGCATGAAGGTGGGCTTTTACTTGATTCCTTGGTGTATGATCTGCATTACGCTTTCTCTGCTGGCATATTTTGACTATAATTCCACTGTATTCTAGTATAGTCCCTTCAAAATAGTAATCTTCCAATACAAGTGGAACTATATCAACAGTAAATGCATATGTGTCAAAAGTATGTTTATTTCTCCTGCTTTTAGACTATAATTAGCGGTAGGGTATGGTCGTTAGTGACCGCCAACACTCACGTCACCCACGGTGTCAACAGGTCAACACTGTGTGGCCAACTCCCCGTATGGTCTCCATCAAGCACCAACAGGGTGGCACTGTGCTTCCAACTCCCAGTACGACCCTTGTCAATAAGTACCGTCGACCAAACTTCCCGCACGAGTGGGATAGGACGCAACGATCGGCGCACGAGCCTCGCGCATGGCAACAGTGGTCAGCCGAACCATGACATGACGCCATTTGAAGGAGCGACAGGGTCGGCGGGACCCACGAGGAGAAGGGCGCGGAACAACTCCTGTAGCATGTCCTCTCTTTCTTCTTCTCCTCTTTTAGTCTCTCTCTCTTTCTCTCTCCTGTAATGGGCCTCCTCCCCTTGGACTATAAAAGGGGAGGCAGGACACCTTCTCAAGGGACGGATCGAATCAACTCAAGAACTCACGATCGAACCAACTCAAGACCCCATCGAAAGGGATAGAAGCCAATCGAATCTGATCCGGACTTAGGCCATCAGAGCATGTCTGAGACCGAAACACACGCATACGCCCGTACCATAGAGACTTGGGAGCATCTCCCTCTCTCACCCGTTTGTAACCCCAACTACAAACATTGTGCAAGTAACACAAGCAGCTCGCCACTGGACGTAGGGACATTCCGCCCGAACCGGTATACATCCTTGTGTCCTCTTAGCACACCATCCGAGCCTAGACGCGCAATCACGAGAAATTTACTAGTCGGCGGTTCGAAACACCGACACTACCCCGCTACATCTTGACCAATTTTCCGATCGGCCCTCAGGAACGTGGAGGCCAGCTACCGCTATGTGCTCCACCAAGCTATGATGACTGCTATCGATCTCAGTGCCCTCGTAGTCGAGGACTGGGACGAGGGACATTGATGTGATGCTAACATATTGTACGATTCGACCCAATCTCCATTAACGGTGTGCACTACATTCATCGCCGATCATATCTAGCAGCCGGTGGGGATGGGGTCTTGAGTTGGTTCGATCGTGAGTTCTTGAGTTGATTCGATCCGTCCCTTGAGAAGGTGTCCTGCCTCCCCTTTTATAGTCCAAGGGGAGGAGGCCCATTACAGGAGAGAGAAAGAGAGAGAGACTAAAAGAGGAGAAGAAGAAAGAGAGGACATGCTACAGGAGTTGTTCCGCGCCCTTCTCCTCGTGGGTCCCGCCGACCCTGTCGCTCCTTCAAATGGCGTCATGTCATGGTTCGGCTGACCACTGTTGCCATGCGCGAGGCTCGTGCGCCGATCGTTGCGTCCTATCCCACTCGTGCGGGAAGTTTGGTCGACGGTACTTATTGACAAGGGTCGTACTGGGAGTTGGAAGCACAGTGCCACCCTGTTGGTGCTTGATGGAGACCATACGGGGAGTTGGCCACACAGTGTTGACCTGTTGACACCGTGGGTGACGTGAGTGTTGGCGGTCACTAACGACCATACCCTACCGCTAATTATAGTCTAAAAGCAGGAGAAATAAACATACTTTTGACACATATGCATTTACTGTTGATATAGTTCCACTTGTATTGGAAGATTACTATTTTGAAGGGACTATACTAGAATACAGTGGAATTATAGTCAAAATATGCCAGCAGAGAAAGCGTAATGCAGATCATACACCAAGGAATCAAGTAAAAGCCCACCTTCATGCAAAACCTGGGCAGAACACCTACGTGGAAGCAACCCTGGCCCAACCAGAGGCCCACTAGAGCAAGGCGGTGGCGAGTGGAGGAGGCCAGGGTGCAGCCGCACCTCCCCTAGCTCCTCTCGGGCCCATCCTTCTTTGGAGGTTGCATGCCACTATGCAAAGGCGGTTTACGCTAGTTTCCTATTTTACCTTGCACCAAACCGACCTCCACCATGTATAAAAGGAGGGGTAGTACTCTCATTTCAACACACACACACCACTTTGAGTCAACACATCTTGAGCAACACCTCTCTAGTTTTTACTTTTCCTTAGTAGTTCTAGAGCAAGGCAAAGCTACCTTGGAGGGCTTGACTCCTTGGAGAAGAATCTTGGTATGAATAAGATGAATCATTTCTCCAAAGTCTTGTCTTCAATTTATCGATATAGCTATGTATAGTTCTCATGATATTATCTTGATATATGAGCTAGTCTATAGTTTATATGTCATGTTTTTGTCACGTAGAACTTTATGCTTAATCATTCATATCATGTTTATGATAAGAAATAGAGTTAAGTTGAGGTGGCGGTTCATCGTGCCTTCGGGTGTGCCCAAGCTTCTTACCTGTCGATCCGTAGGGTCGGGGACCCGGGGGGCTTGGGTAGTTTCTCTATACGCGAGCATGGTGCTCGGGTATATAGAAGCAGGTGAATGCATTTCATGCTCCACGGTTGAGGGGTAGGCGGCAGGTGGTGACAACCCTGTCCGTCCTTTGTAACCCCCCATGTTCAGGTATGGTGTAGGAGTACGTAAATTGTCACATGAGGTTGCTGGCAGACCAGTACTCGGTGGCCTCCCGACCTATCTCACACTTAGCGCTAGCTCTTACTCATGTGCATGTATGATTACTTACTATTCTTTGTATAGCTGTATCAAGGATATGCCTGCTCTCATAGAGTTATTCTTTTATTCTTTAGTCCTTCTTCCTTCTGCCTCTGCTCAGGTGTTAGATTCGAGTGTGTGTCACACTATCTCAAACTATCATGTTTACCTCTGTCATAATCATTGGTTTGCCTATGCAATCATGTTATCTTGTTCATATCCATAGACCTTAAAACCATAGGAATCCATCTCAACCTCTAACAACTGTACCCTTGTGTTGTCCTTGGACGAATTAGCTAGAAGAGTACCTTCGTTCCCTGTGGAAAATACGATACCCTGAATACTTCCGGGTGAAGTGCTATAACGGTACTTCCGTGCGCTTGCGGATTATTTCTGTATGCGTTAAGAAATACCAACAGCCGCACGACCTCGCAATGAGACCACAGCGCGCCGCCGAACTGCCCATTGATTTCAAGACGGAGTTGGAGCCGTCCCCAGCCAACGTCCACTTTGGACACCCGAACCGTTAGAGTTCGGGAAGCGGCGAAGCAACGTGGCTGCGGACTCGATGACCGCACCACTTGGTGCCCCACTGCTCGCAAGCCTCTTTCTAGCACCGGTTGCTGGGAGAAGTGTCGCCGATGTCCGGCCGGCGTAATCAGCCCCTAGGAGGCCGCATACTCTACTGCCCTCCGAAAGGCACCCTTCTCGGGCTGAGTCTAACCTTCAAAAAGCTAAGCCTGGACTAGGCCTCGAAGGACTGGTCTTGAGTGGCTTGGACGGGTTAACGAAACCCCCCTATTTATAGGCCCCTCACGTGACTATGCGTCACGTGAACCTTGAACCTCGTAGCAAGGAATCGGATAACCATTGCCAGTGCCCTGGTCCGCGAGGAGTCAGGACTTCGTAATCTCCCCAACACGGAGCCAGCCAAGCATTGGGCAGGCTCGACGAGACCGCTCAGCTCAGTCTGTGTCTCGGGCTTCCACCCACACGCCATCGACGCTAGCTCAGCGTTGGGCAGGCTCGACGAGACCGCTCAGCTCAGTCTGAGTCTCAAGCTTCCACCCACACGCCATCGACCCAGTTGAGCAAGACGACAACGAAGAGCAAGTCAGGGACGCCGCAGGCGCCTGACAACCGACAGGCATTGGCCCCAAAGCACCGTAACGCGACCACACGCGCGCCGCCTGCAGACATTAAGCATCTCCACGACTACTCCCAAGTGTCCTGAAGACGCTCGGGGGCTACTGTCGGGGACTTAAACCCCGGGTACCTCAGGGCAAGGCCTGTGAAGCGGCCTCGATGGCCCAGCAAGCCTCGGCCCAAGAGCGAGAGGCCCACCTCGACCGCCTTTACGCCAGGCCGGGCGTCTCCTAACCAACCCAGCCTCCACCTGTC
>JAHUYU010001386.1:0-44125 GCA_030439765.1 Tripidium arundinaceum
GTGGAGGTGGCGGTGGAGGACAATATGGAGGGTCTGGGTCTGGTTCCGGCTCAGGTTCTGGGTATGGTCAGGCTAGTGGGTATGGTCCTTATGGAGGAGGCTATGCTCAGGGAGGTGGCCAGGGTGGAGGTGGCGGCGGAGGACAGAATGGAGGGTCAGGACAAGGTTCCGGTGCTGGCTCTGGGTATGGGCAGGCTGGTGTATATGGTCCTTATGGTAGTGGATATGCTCAAGCCGGTGGCCAAGGTGGTGGGGGTGGAGGAAGTGGTCCAGGTGGCAGTGGATATGGAAGCGGCTCAGGGAGTGGGTCTGGGAGTGCTGGCAGTGGCCACCCATAGAGCTTCCTGAAAGGAACTGTTTGTGTGATGACACTATACTGCTACATGGTTACTTATGCAATGAGGAATAAGAAATAAAAATCCTTGTCATGTTTGGTGTACTAAATTAGTGGTGCTTGATCATACGGATTGTGCTACTTTCAATAATGTATATGTATTTGGTTTCTTGTGCGTACTTATATATCAAGTGAATCTTACATAGAGTATATATCAAGTGAACCTTAATTTTTTTTAGAAAAGGAATACAAGAGGCATCTAACATTCATAGGCGAATGAGTATAGCTATTTATAACAGACTCCTAGTACTTAGACTACACTCCATCAAATGGAGTACAAAACACGGAGCAAGGAAATGAGACTCAAGTCCCTATCATATTCCTTCTTCGACACACAATATGAAGATCATTGGAGATGTATACAAACTCTAGAGACAACCTAAAGAGAAAATAGAATTAGATGAAATAAACCAGTGGGTTCATCACTTGCATGACATGAGCAATAGATAATGGCGAAGGCGAACTACTATAGAGAGAGAATGAGAGATGCTTGTCATTTCTGCCGACAAGCATGCATACTCCAGGTTAGATATGCAGAAATTCTTGCGTTGTGCCGCGGCTTGTATCTGACTGACCAAGCTGGCGTCGTACGTCGGGACTCTGCGACGAGCCGACGAACGCATGTTTGTCCAGGCGTGAACGCGTAATCGACATAAGCTGTTTGGCACTCTGTGACCGTGATGTGCTCCTGTTCTGTTCAGGATATATGGATAAGTGACTAATCGGCCGGTGTCTGCTAACGGCCAACTATGTGAACGCAGACTTGGGGCCAGGATAAGCGAGACAGCTAGTACTACGCTACCACCACTTGTACACTCTACCGCCACCACTGGATAGCACCAAGCTCATCGAGCTGGGTAAGACGAGATTGCAAGGGCAGTATTTGACCACAATCTTTTAATCAGTTTGCATACGCCGCGACCCGTCCCAACTCCCAACGTTCGAACGCCCGTCGACATACAATTTGACAGAGCGACCCCATACGTGCACACACCTTATATCTTTCTCCGCTCCACACGCCTGTGCCTCGGCTTCTTCTGCTCCGATTCATGTTAGGGGAGGGAGACGGTGAAGCAGCGACGAGGCCGCCGGTGGTAGGGCAATGAGGATTAGGGGTTAAAGGGGCGGAGCCAAGATTTGGACATCGAGGCATCACCATACCAATGATCATATGTGAGGAGATACATGCACGGCCAAAATATATATATAGTGGAGCTAGAAATTTTTATATGCTTGGAAGATTTCTATTATGCAGAAATATTTATCTAAAAAATTATAGTGTTTCTCTTTTACACAGATAAAAAATCCCGTTGCACTTCGCTGATGAGCCCGAGCGGCTGCCCGAGGTCATTAAGTGGTGGTTTAGCCACATCTGAGTATACATAACAACCAAATAAATGGTTGTGTTACGATACAAAAGAAATCTAAAAATAAAAAAAGAACACTGAAGTTTAGATTTCAGTTTAGAGGGAGAGAAAACAAGAAAGCACTAATTATATTTAAGAAACTAATTAGAGAGTGCACTATGATAAAAAGCTAAATTTTAATTATATAAGATGCCATCAGAGAAGAAATTTTGGATACAAATAACATTATTAACTAGCTAATTGGAACATTAAGTAGCTAATTAAGCGATGTACTAATGGGGGCCATGAAATGTTGTGGGTGCCTGGCCCCCCCTCAGCCCCCCTTGTCTCTGCCACTGGGGGTTAGAGTGTGGCTTTGAGAAAGTCTCTAATGGCCTGCAATCTTAGAAGGGGATGGAGCCTCGGACTATGGTCGGCCCGGTGGTGGTGGCGAGCGGTGGCGAGCAAGACGGTGGGGGTGCCACGGAATGGATGGTGAGAGACAACTAGGCTGAAATCGGCGGCGGGGGACGACGGGGCCAAGCTTTCTTGTTCGATTGGGATTAGAGGAGGGCGAGCTAGAGTGGCAAAGGTTGGCAGTGCGGCACGGCCATCGGCAGCGGCAAAGGCTGGGTGTGGTGGCGGTCGGCAGGTAGTGCGGTAGTACAAAAAAAGAAGGAAAATGAGAAAGAGAAATCCATGTGTTGATACTTTTTACCCGCGCCCACGTGATGATTAAGGATGCCCGTATATGACAAATTGATCATATTCCATAAATCATCAAGGGGTGAACTTTGTCAAATATAGATGCCCCTGCACATGTATGCCTGGATTATTTTTATTTGCCAACACACAAACCCAAGCAATTGTGTATTAGAGCGTCTCCAATAAGGACTTTAAACACAGTCCCTACTCTACTTTTTAGGGCTGAATAAAAAAAACTTAGTCCAATAGGGTCTCAACTTGATTCTGTACTTTATGGATGTCCTCAAATCTCCCCCCTCAACCCCATCTCCTAGGGATGTATACGAAGCTCCCTATTCTATATTTTTTTACGGGCAACTCCTTCCCGCACCCCGCCCCCACTCCACTGGTTTGTCTAGATGTGTTCCCGCCTTGGGGAAGCACATAGATTAATTCACCTTAGCCAAGATGTTCCCTGCTCAATCAACTTAACTTAAAAAAATTAACAGTGATAGTCCATGGGATGCACCTCCCACAAGCAAAATTTTCAGGAACCAAAAACTATGAGAATCATACAATTCAACACAACATATAAGGCATATCTAAATATACAACAAGAACATTTCTACACAAATAGCTAGAAATAAGAACAAACTACTCCACACTTTAATTTTCCGCTACATAGTTGTCTTGTAACATTAGTTAATGAGGGCAACATTCATGCCTGCCCATTCATCCACTCCTACATATTTGGCCATACTCCATGCTTGCAGCCAATGATCAAGTGAGAGTGGCCAAACACAATCTCTGGTGAACTCACAAAACAACTTATCAATATTACCAAGAGTATGGGTATGCACAAGAATTATTCACAATACTACATAATTTAGTGGATAGAAGATTAACAACAACATGAAATAGGTAATAATTTTATGTAGAATATATTCATGGTAAGTTATATATTATAAGCAAAATACATGTGAAGCTCTGTTCTCTAGGTCAAGCATGATGCATAAATATAGTAAAGTGATTACATGGTATGAGCTCAATCTTCCATGAGACAAAAATATAGATCTCTACATTAAATGATTATAACTGAGAGCGTAACAATTTGAACTTATTCAACCTTGTATGTTGTAAAAAATTTCCCACACGAAACACAGGACCAAACCACCATACCCCTCAGCCATAGGTAAGGGTTGATTCATGCTTTCAACCATCTGCAAGATGGGCTAGGATGCCTAATGAATGGTCAGAGTGGATAGGAGTACTAGCCATCTAGCTACACCTCATCCTAAATCACATCAAACCCACCACATTGCTCGGTCATTGGCTTACCATTCCCATAAAAAACATGTGTTAACTGTTGGTACTCTGTGACTACATAATTCTCATACTACAAGCACACAGTGGAGTTGTAGATTTCCCAAGGAGTATTCCAAAGTTTATACTGAAATCAATAAAACTAGGATTAAGATTCTAGATTAACTCATGCATCAAAGCAAACAGAGTCTAAAGATATATATAAGTATCCTACTCTAATTAGTGTGAAAGTAAAACATATACGTATAGGAACAATACAAGAAGGGATAAACATGTTATTAGAGCTTAGTTAGATAAAACTTGAGGGACATAATAAAAACATGTAACTAGATAGGTAGCTATATCTAATTAGAGTAGGATACTTATATATATCTTTAGACTCTGTTTGCTTTGATGCATGAGTTAATCTAGAATCTTAATCCTAGTTTTATTGATTTCAGTATAAACTTTGGAATACTCCTTGGGAAATCTACAACTCCACTGTGTGCTTGTAGTATGAGAATTATGTAGTCACAGAGTACCAACAGTTAACACATGTTTTTTATGGGAATGGTAAGCCAATGACCGAGCAATGTGGTGGGTTTGATGTGATTTAGGATGAGGTGTAGCTAGATGGCTAGTACTCCTATCCACTCTGACCATTCATTAGGCATCCTAGCCCATCTTGCAGATGGTTGAAAGCATGAATCAACCCTTACCTATGGCTGAGGGGTATGGTGGTTTGGTCCTGTGTTTCGTGTGGGAAATTTTTTACAACATACAAGGTTGAATAAGTTCAAATTGTTACGCTCTCAGTTATAATCATTTAATGTAGAGATCTATATTTTTGTCTCATGGAAGATTGAGCTCATACCATGTAATCACTTTACTATATTTATGCATCATGCTTGACCTAGAGAACAGAGCTTCACATGTATTTTGCTTATAATATATAACTTACCATGAATATATTCTACATAAAATTATTACCTATTTCATGTTGTTGTTAATCTTCTATCCACTAAATTATGTAGTATTGTGAATAATTCTTGTGCATACCCATACTCTTGGTAATATTGATAAGTTGTTTTGTGAGTTCACCAGAGATTGTGTTTGGCCACTCTCACTTGATCATTGGCTGCAAGCATGGAGTATGGCCAAATATGTAGGAGTGGATGAATGGGCAGGCATGAATGTTGCCCTCATTAACTAATGTTACAAGACAACTATGTAGCGGAAAATTAAAGTGTGGAGTAGTTTGTTCTTATTTCTAGCTATTTGTGTAGAAATGTTCTTGTTGTATATTTAGATATGCCTTATATGTTGTGTTGAATTGTATGATTCTCATAGTTTTTGGTTCCTGAAAATTTTGCTTGTGGGAGGTGCATCCCATGGACTATCACTGTTAATTTTTTTAAGTTAAGTTGATTGAGCAGGGAACATCTTGGCTAAGGTGAATTAATCTATGTGCTTCCCCAAGGCGGGAACACATCTAGACAAACCAGTGGAGTGGGGGCGGGGTGCGGGAAGGAGTTGCCCGTAAAAAAATATAGAATAGGGAGCTTCGTATACATCCCTAGGAGATGGGGTTGAGGGGGGAGATTTGAGGACATCCATAAAGTACAGAATCAAGTTGAGACCCTATTGGACTAAGTTTTTTTTATTCAGCCCTAAAAAGTAGAGTAGGGACTGTGTTTAAAGTCCTTATTGGAGACGCTCTAATACACAATTGCTTGGGTTTGTGTGTTGGCAAATAAAAATAATCCAGGCATACATGTGCAGGGCATCTATATTTGACAAAGTTCACCCCTTGATGATTTATGGAATATGATCAATTTGTCATATACGGGCATCCTTAATCATCACGTGGGCGCGGGTAAAAAGTATCAACACATGGATTTCTCTTTCTCATTTTCCTTCTTTTTTTGTACTACCGCACTACCTGCCGACCGCCACCACACCCAGCCTTTGCCGCTGCCGATGGCCGTGCCGCACTGCCAACCTTTGCCACTCTAGCTCGCCCTCCTCTAATCCCAATCGAACAAGAAAGCTTGGCCCCGTCGTCCCCGCCGCCGATTTCAGCCTAGTTGTCTCTCACCATCCATTCCGTGGCACCCCCACCGTCTTGCTCGCCACCGCTCGCCACCACCACCGGGCCGACCATAGTCCGAGGCTCCATCCCCTTCTAAGATTGCAGGCCATTAGAGACTTTCTCAAAGCCACACTCTAACCCCCAGTGGCAGAGACAAGGGGGGCTGAGGGGGGCCAGGCACCCACAACATTTCATGGCCCCCATTAGTACATCGCTTAATTAGCTACTTAATGTTCCAATTAGCTAGTTAATAATGTTATTTGTATCCAAAATTTCTTCTCTGATGGCATCTTATATAATTAAAATTTAGCTTTTTATCATAGTGCACTCTCTAATTAGTTTCTTAAATATAATTAGTGCTTTCTTGTTTTCTCTCCCTCTAAACTGAAATCTAAACTTCAGTGTTCTTTTTTTATTTTTAGATTTCTTTTGTATCGTAACACAACCATTTATTTGGTTGTTATGTATACTCAGATGTGGCTAAACCACCACTTAATGACCTCGGGCAGCCGCTCGGGCTCATCAGCGAAGTGCAACGGGATTTTTTATCTGTGTAAAAGAGAAACACTATAATTTTTTAGATAAATATTTCTGCATAATAGAAATCTTCCAAGCATATAAAAATTTCTAGCTCCACTATATATATATTTTGGCCGTGCATGTATCTCCTCACATATGATCATTGGTATGGTGATGCCTCGATGTCCAAATCTTGGCTCCGCCCCTTTAACCCCTAATCCTCATTGCCCTACCACCGGCGGCCTCGTCGCTGCTTCACCGTCTCCCTCCCCTAACATGAATCGGAGCAGAAGAAGCCGAGGCACAGGCGTGTGGAGCGGAGAAAGATATAAGGTGTGTGCACGTATGGGGTCGCTCTGTCAAATTGTATGTCGACGGGCGTTCGAACGTTGGGAGTTGGGACGGGTCGCGGCGTATGCAAACTGATTAAAAGATTGTGGTCAAATACTGCCCTTGCAATCTCGTCTTACCCAGCTCGATGAGCTTGGTGCTATCCAGTGGTGGCGGTAGAGTGTACAAGTGGTGGTAGCGTAGTACTAGCTGTCTCGCTTATCCTGGCCCCAAGTCTGCGTTCACATAGTTGGCCGTTAGCAGACACCGGCCGATTAGTCACTTATCCATATATCCTGAACAGAACAGGAGCACATCACGGTCACAGAGTGCCAAACAGCTTATGTCGATTACGCGTTCACGCCTGGACAAACATGCGTTCGTCGGCTCGTCGCAGAGTCCCGACGTACGACGCCAGCTTGGTCAGTCAGATACAAGCCGCGGCACAACGCAAGAATTTCTGCATATCTAACCTGGAGTATGCATGCTTGTCGGCAGAAATGACAAGCATCTCTCATTCTCTCTCTATAGTAGTTCGCCTTCGCCATTATCTATTGCTCATGTCATGCAAGTGATGAACCCACTGGTTTATTTCATCTAATTCTATTTTCTCTTTAGGTTGTCTCTAGAGTTTGTATACATCTCCAATGATCTTCATATTGTGTGTCGAAGAAGGAATATGATAGGGACTTGAGTCTCATTTCCTTGCTCCGTGTTTTGTACTCCATTTGATGGAGTGTAGTCTAAGTACTAGGAGTCTGTTATAAATAGCTATACTCATTCGCCTATGAATGTTAGATGCCTCTTGTATTCCTTTTCTAAAAAAAATTAAGGTTCACTTGATATATACTCTATGTAAGATTCACTTGATATATAAGTACGCACAAGAAACCAAATACATATACATTATTGAAAGTAGCACAATCCGTATGATCAAGCACCACTAATTTAGTACACCAAACATGACAAGGATTTTTATTTCTTATTCCTCATTGCATAAGTAACCATGTAGCAGTATAGTGTCATCACACAAACAGTTCCTTTCAGGAAGCTCTATGGGTGGCCACTGCCAGCACTCCCAGACCCACTCCCTGAGCCGCTTCCATATCCACTGCCACCTGGACCACTTCCTCCACCCCCACCACCTTGGCCACCGGCTTGAGCATATCCACTACCATAAGGACCATATACACCAGCCTGCCCATACCCAGAGCCAGCACCGGAACCTTGTCCTGACCCTCCATTCTGTCCTCCGCCGCCACCTCCACCCTGGCCACCTCCCTGAGCATAGCCTCCTCCATAAGGACCATACCCACTAGCCTGACCATACCCAGAACCTGAGCCGGAACCAGACCCAGACCCTCCATATTGTCCTCCACCGCCACCTCCACCCTGGCCACCTCCCTGAGCATATGCCCCACCATTGGACCCATACCCACCGGCTTGACCGTACCCAGAACCTGAACCATAACCAGATCCAGAGCCCCCATATTGTCCTCCACCGCCACCTCCACCCTGACCGCCTCCCTGAGCATATGCCCCACCATTAGACCCATACCCACCAGCTTCACCATAACCGGAACCGGAACCATATCCTGACCCACCGTCTTGCCCACCACCGCCACCTCCTCCTCCACCACCACCACCACCCCCGGCGCTAACATATCTTGCTACCCTTGCAGCATTTGCCACTCCAATGCCAAGGAGGACAATGAAGCAAAGGGCTGCCAACTTGGTTGTAGCCATTGGTACTAGCAAACTCTGTGAACTTGAATGATGGGATGAGTAGGAGGTGAAGACCGCATGGGTATTTATAGTGCTGGTGACCATGCAAAACGGCAGTGCAGAATAACACACTTGCTCGCTAGTTGATGTCCATCATCATGGAAAAGATAACGACATGGTAGGTACAGCGTGACTTTCAGGCAGACAGATGGAACTCTTTTGTCAATGGGCCTGACTTTACGTATGAAAAACATTAAGCGCGCGCGGTTGGTGGGCGAGGTCAACAAATTAAATTTAGAATGCTACGTAGTATTCTGCGGCCCAGGTATTTGACCATCGATTCCTAGCATGTTGGTCTCTCTGCGCACTAATGATCTGTAGATTAAAATGCAGCATGCAACTGCTTGGACTTGTAATGAAGTGTACATAGTCAACAGTCTTTGAGTCCAACCAAATATACAAAAGGAAAATTAGCAATCGGTGTGCGCACCATGCATGCACGTTACTACATCGATTATTAAGATCAGGAAGCATGCAATAGAGATTATATATAATACTGACGACGCAAGTCGCAAGCTAAACAATGTAATCTCACTCTCAGCAAATAAAATTTAAACGAGGCCTAGCTATATCGTTCTTGCTTTCAAGGTTTGCTACTCCTCAGTTCCAAATTGTAAGTCTTTGTCTTTTTTATATCATAGTTTTTACCCTACATCTCGATATAGTGTATATCTAGGTGCGTATTACAATGTATGTATCCAGAAAAACCACCTGAGGGAATAATTGTTAACTGCCCCCTACAATTTGAAATTTATCCAAAGCCTTTAAGATCGATCTCCTAAAATTGATGAAATTTCGTTAGCGGGCCTAACAACAAGATCCGAACAAAATTTTAACTGCCCGGTTCAACAAATTGATGTACCGTGATTGTAAAAAGGAAAATTAGATGAAATAAACCAGTGGGTTCATCACTTGCATGACATGAGCAATAGATAATGGCGAAGGCGAACTACTATAGAGAGAGAATGAGAGATGCTTGTCATTTCTGCCGACAAGCATGCATACTCCAGGTTAGATATGCAGAAATTCTTGCGTTGTGCCGCGGCTTGTATCTGACTGACCAAGCTGGCGTCGTACGTCGGGACTCTGCGACGAGCCGACGAACGCATGTTTGTCCAGGCGTGAACGCGTAATCGACATAAGCTGTTTGGCACTCTGTGACCGTGATGTGCTCCTGTTCTGTTCAGGATATATGGATAAGTGACTAATCGGCCGGTGTCTGCTAACGGCCAACTATGTGAACGCAGACTTGGGGCCAGGATAAGCGAGACAGCTAGTACTACGCTACCACCACTTGTACACTCTACCGCCACCACTGGATAGCACCAAGCTCATCGAGCTGGGTAAGACGAGATTGCAAGGGCAGTATTTGACCACAATCTTTTAATCAGTTTGCATACGCCGCGACCCGTCCCAACTCCCAACGTTCGAACGCCCGTCGACATACAATTTGACAGAGCGACCCCATACGTGCACACACCTTATATCTTTCTCCGCTCCACACGCCTGTGCCTCGGCTTCTTCTGCTCCGATTCATGTTAGGGGAGGGAGACGGTGAAGCAGCGACGAGGCCGCCGGTGGTAGGGCAATGAGGATTAGGGGTTAAAGGGGCGGAGCCAAGATTTGGACATCGAGGCATCACCATACCAATGATCATATGTGAGGAGATACATGCACGGCCAAAATATATATATAGTGGAGCTAGAAATTTTTATATGCTTGGAAGATTTCTATTATGCAGAAATATTTATCTAAAAAATTATAGTGTTTCTCTTTTACACAGATAAAAAAATCCCGTTGCACTTCGCTGATGAGCCCGAGCGGCTGCCCGAGGTCATTAAGTGGTGGTTTAGCCACATCTGAGTATACATAACAACCAAATAAATGGTTGTGTTACGATACAAAAGAAATCTAAAAATAAAAAAAGAACACTGAAGTTTAGATTTCAGTTTAGAGGGAGAGAAAACAAGAAAGCACTAATTATATTTAAGAAACTAATTAGAGAGTGCACTATGATAAAAAGCTAAATTTTAATTATATAAGATGCCATCAGAGAAGAAATTTTGGATACAAATAACATTATTAACTAGCTAATTGGAACATTAAGTAGCTAATTAAGCGATGTACTAATGGGGGCCATGAAATGTTGTGGGTGCCTGGCCCCCCTCAGCCCCCCTTGTCTCTGCCACTGGGGGTTAGAGTGTGGCTTTGAGAAAGTCTCTAATGGCCTGCAATCTTAGAAGGGGATGGAGCCTCGGACTATGGTCGGCCCGGTGGTGGTGGCGAGCGGTGGCGAGCAAGACGGTGGGGGTGCCACGGAATGGATGGTGAGAGACAACTAGGCTGAAATCGGCGGCGGGGACGACGGGGCCAAGCTTTCTTGTTCGATTGGGATTAGAGGAGGGCGAGCTAGAGTGGCAAAGGTTGGCAGTGCGGCACGGCCATCGGCAGCGGCAAAGGCTGGGTGTGGTGGCGGTCGGCAGGTAGTGCGGTAGTACAAAAAAAGAAGGAAAATGAGAAAGAGAAATCCATGTGTTGATACTTTTTACCCGCGCCCACGTGATGATTAAGGATGCCCGTATATGACAAATTGATCATATTCCATAAATCATCAAGGGGTGAACTTTGTCAAATATAGATGCCCTGCACATGTATGCCTGGATTATTTTTATTTGCCAACACACAAACCCAAGCAATTGTGTATTAGAGCGTCTCCAATAAGGACTTTAAACACAGTCCCTACTCTACTTTTTAGGGCTGAATAAAAAAAACTTAGTCCAATAGGGTCTCAACTTGATTCTGTACTTTATGGATGTCCTCAAATCTCCCCCCTCAACCCCATCTCCTAGGGATGTATACGAAGCTCCCTATTCTATATTTTTTTACGGGCAACTCCTTCCCGCACCCCGCCCCCCACTCCACTGGTTTGTCTAGATGTGTTCCCGCCTTGGGGAAGCACATAGATTAATTCACCTTAGCCAAGATGTTCCCTGCTCAATCAACTTAACTTAAAAAAATTAACAGTGATAGTCCATGGGATGCACCTCCCACAAGCAAAATTTTCAGGAACCAAAAACTATGAGAATCATACAATTCAACACAACATATAAGGCATATCTAAATATACAACAAGAACATTTCTACACAAATAGCTAGAAATAAGAACAAACTACTCCACACTTTAATTTTCCGCTACATAGTTGTCTTGTAACATTAGTTAATGAGGGGCAACATTCATGCCTGCCCATTCATCCACTCCTACATATTTGGCCATACTCCATGCTTGCAGCCAATGATCAAGTGAGAGTGGCCAAACACAATCTCTGGTGAACTCACAAAACAACTTATCAATATTACCAAGAGTATGGGTATGCACAAGAATTATTCACAATACTACATAATTTAGTGGATAGAAGATTAACAACAACATGAAATAGGTAATAATTTTATGTAGAATATATTCATGGTAAGTTATATATTATAAGCAAAATACATGTGAAGCTCTGTTCTCTAGGTCAAGCATGATGCATAAATATAGTAAAGTGATTACATGGTATGAGCTCAATCTTCCATGAGACAAAAATATAGATCTCTACATTAAATGATTATAACTGAGAGCGTAACAATTTGAACTTATTCAACCTTGTATGTTGTAAAAAATTTCCCACACGAAACACAGGACCAAACCACCATACCCCTCAGCCATAGGTAAGGGTTGATTCATGCTTTCAACCATCTGCAAGATGGGCTAGGATGCCTAATGAATGGTCAGAGTGGATAGGAGTACTAGCCATCTAGCTACACCTCATCCTAAATCACATCAAACCCACCACATTGCTCGGTCATTGGCTTACCATTCCCATAAAAAACATGTGTTAACTGTTGGTACTCTGTGACTACATAATTCTCATACTACAAGCACACAGTGGAGTTGTAGATTTCCCAAGGAGTATTCCAA
Source organism: Tripidium arundinaceum (assembly GCA_030439765.1). Lineage (NCBI taxonomy): Eukaryota > Viridiplantae > Streptophyta > Magnoliopsida > Poales > Poaceae > Tripidium > Tripidium arundinaceum. The sequence goes on from JAHUYU010001386.1 coordinate 12,411, forward strand.
AGTTTATACTGAAATCAATAAAACTAGGATTAAGATTCTAGATTAACTCATGCATCAAAGCAAACAGAGTCTAAAGATATATATAAGTATCCTACTCTAATTAGTGTGAAAGTAAAACATATACGTATAGGAACAATACAAGAAGGGATAAACATGTTATTAGAGCTTAGTTAGATAAAACTTGAGGGACATAATAAAAACATGTAACTAGATAGGTAGCTATATCTAATTAGATAGGTTTAGTTAGATGAAGGCATCACATAAATTATAGCCGCAAACACAAGATAAATGAATCAACATTTAGATCTATAGTCAACAAGCAAAGGGATCAATCATAATACTGAAAAACATATTTAAACCAGAACCCTATATATTATGCCTCCTGAATATTGTTCTCCTACTTAGCATCAGATACTACCTTGATCTTTTGATTCTACACAAACGTTCTTCTAAGGGCATATGGTAAACACATGTCATCTAATATGGTAGATAACCTACGAACTTCTAATCACCACGATCATAAGAACATGCTAACCAATCTAATTTAAGCGTGGGATCTAATAAGATTAGACATAGAATTAGAAGACTCACATAACATGAACCATATAAACTTGTAAACAATAATACAATATTTTAACCATGAACCATATCATGAATCATCTCCACCAATATCATACCTTAGATTCACTTAGACAAAAATCAAGAACTTTGCATTAGAGCTCTTTGAGAAGCTCTCCAACTAGCAACCATGCATGAGACAATGTCCACATCTACTTCGTCTAGATCAACCATGCATGAGGATTATTCTCTTACATGCATCAGACAAGAGGGTCGGGGCTGGGGGGCACATTGGAGAAGGAATCTGTTCGAAGATGAAAGCATTGCCTAGTGCCCTTGAGTGAAGATTTGAAGGCGTTGCAATGATTGTCCACTACTAATTCGCCTACTACGACTACTTCCACTATATCGACCACTTTGACGAAGGTGAATCCATGAAGTGAAGCTGTCAAGAGATCAATGCCATGCGAAGGGTCAAGCCGCCAAAAGTGAAACAGTCAAGGCTCCAGCGAAGGTTGCTACCAAAGACCAACCGAGGACAAAAGCATCCCTAATTAGTCTTTGTATATACAAAAGTTGTGTTCGTGCTCTTTTCCTCATATCCTTTTTCCCACAAGATTTTAATATAATCTTCATGTGTATTTTTCATATGCCACCACTATAATTTAAAATTAAATAGTTGTAAACCATATAACTAGACCGTGTTCAGTTTTATGATTTCAAATAAGACAATTTAAATTTAAATTTGTTCAAACATAAAATTCATATAGGCATATAGAAATTTTCTATCACACCGCATAGCAATAAATTACGATAAAACTACAATGGATCATAATAACTAGTGCCATGAAACGCACACAAATGCTCCACAAGATCATCTTTGTGGGCATGGAAGCGATCAGCAATCCTTTTCCATTAAGCCTTTCTTGCATTGGCTGCTCATTGGCAGTGATAAAATATGTGCTAATGCTCTTCCATGAGATGTACAACTGAATGTCCTCCATATAAGAGCAGTTTTCTGCCCTCTTGAGTGCCTTTGCACTACTAGGCTGTGCATTAGGTTGGGTGCCAAAGGTTTCATAAGGAGGTGGAGATGGAGGGCTATAGGCGGTGATGTGGCCGGAGGGAGTGGGGGCGGGGTGCGGGAAGGAGTTGCCCGTAAAAAAATATAGAATAGGGAGCTTCGTATACATCCCTAGGAGATGGGGTTGAGGGGGGAGATTTGAGGACATCCATAAAGTACAGAATCAAGTTGAGACCCTATTGGACTAAGTTTTTTTTATTCAGCCCTAAAAAGTAGAGTAGGGACTGTGTTTAAAGTCCTTATTGGAGACGCTCTAATACACAATTGCTTGGGTTTGTGTGTTGGCAAATAAAAATAATCCAGGCATACATGTGCAGGGCATCTATATTTGACAAAGTTCACCCCTTGATGATTTATGGAATATGATCAATTTGTCATATACGGGCATCCTTAATCATCACGTGGGCGCGGGTAAAAAGTATCAACACATGGATTTCTCTTTCTCATTTTCCTTCTTTTTTTGTACTACCGCACTACCTGCCGACCGCCACCACACCCAGCCTTTGCCGCTGCCGATGGCCGTGCCGCACTGCCAACCTTTGCCACTCTAGCTCGCCCTCCTCTAATCCCAATCGAACAAGAAAGCTTGGCCCCGTCGTCCCCGCCGCCGATTTCAGCCTAGTTGTCTCTCACCATCCATTCCGTGGCACCCCCACCGTCTTGCTCGCCACCGCTCGCCACCACCACCGGGCCGACCATAGTCCGAGGCTCCATCCCCTTCTAAGATTGCAGGCCATTAGAGACTTTCTCAAAGCCACACTCTAACCCCCAGTGGCAGAGACAAGGGGGGCTGAGGGGGGCCAGGCACCCACAACATTTCATGGCCCCCATTAGTACATCGCTTAATTAGCTACTTAATGTTCCAATTAGCTAGTTAATAATGTTATTTGTATCCAAAATTTCTTCTCTGATGGCATCTTTATATAATTAAAATTTAGCTTTTTATCATAGTGCACTCTCTAATTAGTTTCTTAAATATAATTAGTGCTTTCTTGTTTTCTCTCCCTCTAAACTGAAATCTAAACTTCAGTGTTCTTTTTTTATTTTTAGATTTCTTTTGTATCGTAACACAACCATTTATTTGGTTGTTATGTATACTCAGATGTGGCTAAACCACCACTTAATGACCTCGGGCAGCCGCTCGGGCTCATCAGCGAAGTGCAACGGGATTTTTTATCTGTGTAAAAGAGAAACACTATAATTTTTTAGATAAATATTTCTGCATAATAGAAATCTTCCAAGCATATAAAAATTTCTAGCTCCACTATATATATATTTTGGCCGTGCATGTATCTCCTCACATATGATCATTGGTATGGTGATGCCTCGATGTCCAAATCTTGGCTCCGCCCCTTTAACCCCTAATCCCCATTGCCCACCACCGCCACCTCCTCCTCCACCACCACCACCACCCCCGGCGCTAACATATCTTGCTACCCTTGCAGCATTTGCCACTCCAATGCCAAGGAGGACAATGAAGCAAAGGGCTGCCAACTTGGTTGTAGCCATTGGTACTAGCAAACTCTGTGAACTTGAATGATGGGATGAGTAGGAGGTGAAGACCGCATGGGTATTTATAGTGCTGGTGACCATGCAAAACGGCAGTGCAGAATAACACACTTGCTCGCTAGTTGATGTCCATCATCATGGAAAAGATAACGACATGGTAGGTACAGCGTGACTTTCAGGCAGACAGATGGAACTCTTTTGTCAATGGGCCTGACTTTACGTATGAAAAACATTAAGCGCGCGCGGTTGGTGGGCGAGGTCAACAAATTAAATTTAGAATGCTACGTAGTATTCTGCGGCCCAGGTATTTGACCATCGATTCCTAGCATGTTGGTCTCTCTGCGCACTAATGATCTGTAGATTAAAATGCAGCATGCAACTGCTTGGACTTGTAATGAAGTGTACATAGTCAACAGTCTTTGAGTCCAACCAAATATACAAAAGGAAAATTAGCAATCGGTGTGCGCACCATGCATGCACGTTACTACATCGATTATTAAGATCAGGAAGCATGCAATAGAGATTATATATAATACTGACGACGCAAGTCGCAAGCTAAACAATGTAATCTCACTCTCAGCAAATAAAATTTAAACGAGGCCTAGCTATATCGTTCTTGCTTTCAAGGTTTGCTACTCCTCAGTTCCAAATTGTAAGTCTTTGTCTTTTTTATATCATAGTTTTTACCCTACATCTCGATATAGTGTATATCTAGGTGCGTATTACAATGTATGTATCCAGAAAAACCACCTGAGGGAATAATTGTTAACTGCCCCCTACAATTTGAAATTTATCCAAAGCCTTTAAGATCGATCTCCTAAAATTGATGAAATTTCGTTAGCGGGCCTAACAACAAGATCCGAACAAAATTTTAACTGCCCGGTTCAACAAATTGATGTACCGTGATTGTAAAAAGGAAAATTAGATGAAATAAACCAGTGGGTTCATCACTTGCATGACATGAGCAATAGATAATGGCGAAGGCGAACTACTATAGAGAGAGAATGAGAGATGCTTGTCATTTCTGCCGACAAGCATGCATACTCCAGGTTAGATATGCAGAAATTCTTGCGTTGTGCCGCGGCTTGTATCTGACTGACCAAGCTGGCGTCGTACGTCGGGACTCTGCGACGAGCCGACGAACGCATGTTTGTCCAGGCGTGAACGCGTAATCGACATAAGCTGTTTGGCACTCTGTGACCGTGATGTGCTCCTGTTCTGTTCAGGATATATGGATAAGTGACTAATCGGCCGGTGTCTGCTAACGGCCAACTATGTGAACGCAGACTTGGGGCCAGGATAAGCGAGACAGCTAGTACTACGCTACCACCACTTGTACACTCTACCGCCACCACTGGATAGCACCAAGCTCATCGAGCTGGGTAAGACGAGATTGCAAGGGCAGTATTTGACCACAATCTTTTAATCAGTTTGCATACGCCGCGACCCGTCCCAACTCCCAACGTTCGAACGCCCGTCGACATACAATTTGACAGAGCGACCCCATACGTGCACACACCTTATATCTTTCTCCGCTCCACACGCCTGTGCCTCGGCTTCTTCTGCTCCGATTCATGTTAGGGGAGGGAGACGGTGAAGCAGCGACGAGGCCGCCGGTGGTAGGGCAATGGGGATTAGGGGTTAAAGGGGCGGAGCCAAGATTTGGACATCGAGGCATCACCATACCAATGATCATATGTGAGGAGATACATGCACGGCCAAAATATATATATAGTGGAGCTAGAAATTTTTATATGCTTGGAAGATTTCTATTATGCAGAAATATTTATCTAAAAAATTATAGTGTTTCTCTTTTACACAGATAAAAAATCCCGTTGCACTTCGCTGATGAGCCCGAGCGGCTGCCCGAGGTCATTAAGTGGTGGTTTAGCCACATCTGAGTATACATAACAACCAAATAAATGGTTGTGTTACGATACAAAAGAAATCTAAAAATAAAAAAAGAACACTGAAGTTTAGATTTCAGTTTAGAGGGAGAGAAAACAAGAAAGCACTAATTATATTTAAGAAACTAATTAGAGAGTGCACTATGATAAAAAGCTAAATTTTAATTATATAAGATGCCATCAGAGAAGAAATTTTGGATACAAATAACATTATTAACTAGCTAATTGGAACATTAAGTAGCTAATTAAGCGATGTACTAATGGGGGCCATGAAATGTTGTGGGTGCCTGGCCCCCCTCAGCCCCCCTTGTCTCTGCCACTGGGGGTTAGAGTGTGGCTTTGAGAAAGTCTCTAATGGCCTGCAATCTTAGAAGGGGATGGAGCCTCGGACTATGGTCGGCCCGGTGGTGGTGGCGAGCGGTGGCGAGCAAGACGGTGGGGGTGCCACGGAATGGATGGTGAGAGACAACTAGGCTGAAATCGGCGGCGGGGACGACGGGGCCAAGCTTTCTTGTTCGATTGGGATTAGAGGAGGGCGAGCTAGAGTGGCAAAGGTTGGCAGTGCGGCACGGCCATCGGCAGCGGCAAAGGCTGGGTGTGGTGGCGGTCGGCAGGTAGTGCGGTAGTACAAAAAAAGAAGGAAAATGAGAAAGAGAAATCCATGTGTTGATACTTTTTACCCGCGCCCACGTGATGATTAAGGATGCCCGTATATGACAAATTGATCATATTCCATAAATCATCAAGGGGTGAACTTTGTCAAATATAGATGCCCTGCACATGTATGCCTGGATTATTTTTATTTGCCAACACACAAACCCAAGCAATTGTGTATTAGAGCGTCTCCAATAAGGACTTTAAACACAGTCCCTACTCTACTTTTTAGGGCTGAATAAAAAAAACTTAGTCCAATAGGGTCTCAACTTGATTCTGTACTTTATGGATGTCCTCAAATCTCCCCCCTCAACCCCATCTCCTAGGGATGTATACGAAGCTCCCTATTCTATATTTTTTTACGGGCAACTCCTTCCCGCACCCCGCCCCCCACTCCCTCCGGCCACATCACCGCCTATAGCCCTCCATCTCCACCTCCTTATGAAACCTTTGGCACCCAACCTAATGCACAGCCTAGTAGTGCAAAGGCACTCAAGAGGGCAGAAAACTGCTCTTATATGGAGGACATTCAGTTGTACATCTCATGGAAGAGCATTAGCACATATTTTATCACTGCCAATGAGCAGCCAATGCAAGAAAGGCTTAATGGAAAAGGATTGCTGATCGCTTCCATGCCCACAAAGATGATCTTGTGGAGCATTTGTGTGCGTTTCATGGCACTAGTTATTATGATCCATTGTAGTTTTATCGTAATTTATTGCTATGCGGTGTGATAGAAAATTTCTATATGCCTATATGAATTTTATGTTTGAACAAATTTAAATTTAAATTGTCTTATTTGAAATCATAAAACTGAACACGGTCTAGTTATATGGTTTACAACTATTTAATTTTAAATTATAGTGGTGGCATATGAAAAATACACATGAAGATTATATTAAAATCTTGTGGGAAAAAGGATATGAGGAAAAGAGCACGAACACAACTTTTGTATATACAAAGACTAATTAGGGATGCTTTTGTCCTCGGTTGGTCTTTGGTAGCAACCTTCGCTGGAGCCTTGACTGTTTCACTTTTGGCGGCTTGACCCTTCGCATGGCATTGATCTCTTGACAGCTTCACTTCATGGATTCACCTTCGTCAAAGTGGTCGATATAGTGGAAGTAGTCGTAGTAGGCGAATTAGTAGTGGACAATCATTGCAACGCCTTCAAATCTTCACTCAAGGGCACTAGGCAATGCTTTCATCTTCGAACAGATTCCTTCTCCAATGTGCCCCCCAGCCCCGACCCTCTTGTCTGATGCATGTAAGAGAATAATCCTCATGCATGGTTGATCTAGACGAAGTAGATGTGGACATTGTCTCATGCATGGTTGCTAGTTGGAGAGCTTCTCAAAGAGCTCTAATGCAAAGTTCTTGATTTTTGTCTAAGTGAATCTAAGGTATGATATTGGTGGAGATGATTCATGATATGGTTCATGGTTAAAATATTGTATTATTGTTTACAAGTTTATATGGTTCATGTTATGTGAGTCTTCTAATTCTATGTCTAATCTTATTAGATCCCACGCTTAAATTAGATTGGTTAGCATGTTCTTATGATCGTGGTGATTAGAAGTTCGTAGGTTATCTACCATATTAGATGACATGTGTTTACCATATGCCCTTAGAAGAACGTTTGTGTAGAATCAAAAGATCAAGGTAGTATCTGATGCTAAGTAGGAGAACAATATTCAGGAGGCATAATATATAGGGTTCTGGTTTAAATATGTTTTTCAGTATTATGATTGATCCCTTTGCTTGTTGACTATAGATCTAAATGTTGATTCATTTATCTTGTGTTTGCGGCTATAATTTATGTGATGCCTTCATCTAACTAAACCTATCTAATTAGATATAGCTACCTATCTAGTTACATGTTTTTATTATGTCCCTCAAGTTTTATCTAACTAAGCTCTAATAACATGTTTATCCCTTCTTGTATTGTTCCTATACGTATATGTTTTACTTTCACACTAATTAGAGTAGGATACTTATATATATCTTTAGACTCTGTTTGCTTTGATGCATGAGTTAATCTAGAATCTTAATCCTAGTTTTATTGATTTCAGTATAAACTTTGGAATACTCCTTGGGAAATCTACAACTCCACTGTGTGCTTGTAGTATGAGAATTATGTAGTCACAGAGTACCAACAGTTAACACATGTTTTTTATGGGAATGGTAAGCCAATGACCGAGCAATGTGGTGGGTTTGATGTGATTTAGGATGAGGTGTAGCTAGATGGCTAGTACTCCTATCCACTCTGACCATTCATTAGGCATCCTAGCCCATCTTGCAGATGGTTGAAAGCATGAATCAACCCTTACCTATGGCTGAGGGGTATGGTGGTTTGGTCCTGTGTTTCGTGTGGGAAATTTTTTACAACATACAAGGTTGAATAAGTTCAAATTGTTACGCTCTCAGTTATAATCATTTAATGTAGAGATCTATATTTTTGTCTCATGGAAGATTGAGCTCATACCATGTAATCACTTTACTATATTTATGCATCATGCTTGACCTAGAGAACAGAGCTTCACATGTATTTTGCTTATAATATATAACTTACCATGAATATATTCTACATAAAATTATTACCTATTTCATGTTGTTGTTAATCTTCTATCCACTAAATTATGTAGTATTGTGAATAATTCTTGTGCATACCCATACTCTTGGTAATATTGATAAGTTGTTTTGTGAGTTCACCAGAGATTGTGTTTGGCCACTCTCACTTGATCATTGGCTGCAAGCATGGAGTATGGCCAAATATGTAGGAGTGGATGAATGGGCAGGCATGAATGTTGCCCTCATTAACTAATGTTACAAGACAACTATGTAGCGGAAAATTAAAGTGTGGAGTAGTTTGTTCTTATTTCTAGCTATTTGTGTAGAAATGTTCTTGTTGTATATTTAGATATGCCTTATATGTTGTGTTGAATTGTATGATTCTCATAGTTTTTGGTTCCTGAAAATTTTGCTTGTGGGAGGTGCATCCCATGGACTATCACTGTTAATTTTTTTAAGTTAAGTTGATTGAGCAGGGAACATCTTGGCTAAGGTGAATTAATCTATGTGCTTCCCCAAGGCGGGAACACATCTAGACAAACCAGTGGAGTGAGGTGCTTCTCCTTACATAGGGGTAGAAAGTTTTGTGGCCTTGTATCTGACTGAACAAGTAGCCAGGAGACCGTACCCCTCTTGAGCTGATAAAGATCTAGCGAATAAGAATGCGAATGCATGTCTAAATAAATTGCTTTAAGTTTTTAAGAATTATTAATAAATAAAAAGGAGCTTTAATTTTCTCTTTAATAAATCTTTTGAAGGACATAATGAATAGTTGCTCTGTTATAATTCCTTTTAAGTACCTAGTTTTTAGTTTAAGATTCTCCCGAGTTTTGGATAAATTTGATTTGATATAAAGATTTACTCTAAACTTGAAACTTGTGAGTAACATATGCTTGATCTAAGTCAAGATAGTTGACAGATATGATATGAGATGGTCTGAGTTGCTGTTTATCTTGTTTCAAAGCAAAACTAAGCTCCAGAGTTTGTCTTTTAAAAATAAAAACATATACATGATGAGTTCCTTTATGACAAAGCTTAAATTCCTACCACAGTCATATATGTTATTTAGACTAGGTAAACCTTTCACATATATGCTGCTTGTCTTTGTATTGAGTCTTGTCAAGCTTTGTTACCCTTTTGAGAAATTTATCATGCTTTTAAAATCAAGATCATGTACATGCCACTATGCACTATTCCTACACTAGGAGTAGGTGCAAAAATATGCCTTCCATTTAGATCCATCCAAAAATGTTCTACTCCAACACTGGGAGTAGGCAAAAAAAACATGCCTGTTAGGATTCCATTCAAATAAATGCTCCAAGTTCTTGTTAATATCTCTCTCAAAGTTTTGTTAAAAAAAAGAGACATGGGTGATGAGGACATCACTCCTTCAGCTGCAACCGCTAATTCTCCAACCGTTATGCAAGGTCTAATGACCTGAGCACGAATGCGACAACTCAATTTAGAGGTGAGCTCGTTTCTAAGCGATCTTTTTCATATTCTCGAGAATAGGTTGCTACCTAATGATGTTATCTTGCTTAGGAACTTTGGAGAGGGTCAAGAAGTGCTTTTGGACGTTGGAGAAGACAAAGAGGTGCAGCAAGGGCATGCAACACAAGCCGGAGGTCCAGTCCAACTCAAGTCCGAGTCTGCCTCGACCTCCAGGACCAGTCTGCACTAAAATGGATGCTCAGGACGCATATGGACTCCGTTTTCGATGGTTTAACTTGGGTTGGAAACCTAATTTCAGTACCTAACCAATGGTTGTTGTTTGACATCCAAACTCCACCCTAGTCGATGGGAATCGTCGAAACAAGATAGAGTCCAGAAACTGTTTTGATGCTGCGTCATCTATTTTGGGTCCAATGGACCGTGTATCGTATGGGAGCCCATTAGGGGAGCGTCTAGCGGTCATGATGACCCTAGCACCCTATTTAGCCATCGCCGCCATCGTCGCTACACTTTGGATTTTGCTTAGATTAATCTGTCAAGATCAGTTTCGCCGCTTGTACGGTTTGTGAGACCCCAACTTATAAGCTTAATCATTCATCAGCAATTTGGTTGCTTTCTTTCTTATTCTTGCTTGTGTTCTTCGTTGCGCGGGCAAGATTAGTCTTCAGGGCGAGGTCAACCGGGTCAGTGCCACGGTTGATAACCAGAGAAGTTGTGGTGCTAAAATTGCAGGGTTCGGGTCTTTCGATCTGAAGCCGAATCGGTGTGTCATTCTCCGCCACAACGATAGTTATCTCGAGCCTGACAGAAGATCAGGAACCACGTCTCCATCAAGTGGTATAAGAGCTTTAGGTATACCGTCAGGTTTACATCTATCTCTTAGTTTAGATCGAGTGTTTTTGTCTTCGTCCCATAGTCCAGTGCCATATTGTTTTTTCCCTGTCCTAGAACCTTCCGCGCCATAGCCTCTGCATATTTCGGTTTTCAGATTTCGTAGTGTTGAGTTTGTGTCCTGGTCGAGGTCTTGTTACTGGTTAGGTCATGTTAGAGTCCAGTTCGTGTGTTTCCCCCACCGTTTTCCATCAAACCCTAACCGCCAGCGCAATTTTCCCCACTTTTTACCTTCATTGTTCCCGTTTTGTCCTCTAATTCGGAGTACGTTTTTAAAACTGCCATAACTTTCGCATACGAACTCCGATTCAGACGTTCCATATATCAAAATCGATCAGAAAAAAATTTTGGATCTGTCTGTCCCCTGCTTTGCTAGGTTTGCCGAATTTATTTTTCCCAAAAACAGCCGGGAAGATCGTCTTTTCGAGGCCGGAAGCTTTTTCTAATATTCGTGCACATATCTACTAAATTTTCCATAGGCCACGTCTTTCACCTATTTAAGCTCAAATTTTCTGTGGTTACTTCTTATGTGCTCCTAAGTAAAGAAAAAATATCAAAAAATAGAAAGAAAAAGTCAAAGTTTCCAAAAAAAACAACAATAGCCCAAAAAATAGAAAAAAAGAGAGGGACAAAAGAGGAACAATATTTACAGGAGCACATAGAGAAGGGCAAAGTGAGCTGTGAAGCGTGTGCTATCTTGTACTTTCACTCTTGTCATCTTGCTGTCCACCATACATTGTTTCTTCACCTTGTTTGTCACATGCCTGGTACTTGGAGCACTTTAGGCCAGCAACGAGAACAAGTATTTGGGACTATAATTCAACATTACTATCTGTTACTGACTTGTGTGCCACATATATATATTTGTCCTTTTGTGTGCCTTTCAAGCTCCACATGTTCTTCAGATCAATACAGAAAAAGGACCTTGCAATCGCAGTACCACTCCCTTGCAGGTATTATCACGAACCAGCCACCGGTTGTACCGTCTTTTGCTTGCGCTAGTAGAAACCTGATAAGAACTTGGTAAGAGGTTTCCAATTGCTTTGTGGAGAGGCACCACTACAACTGCATAGTATATTATTAGGGATAACCTTCACCCCGTTTGTTGCTGTTTTTGTGATCACAATGTCAGGTCCCCAGGACTTCAATGAGTATGTCAGCCAAGACCAATTGCAGGCTGCTATGAAGAATCTCCAGAAAGGGATGGGCGAGGCCATCAAGAAGGCCATCTCAGATGTGCTTATTGAACTCAACCTTGGCAACCAATTGGAGAGATTAGACAAGCGAATTTCCTCGCTGACCGACAAGGTCAATGCGTTGGAAACCTTTGCAGTGACCAACAACACCAGCGACAACACTGGCAACAACACCGGCTTCATCACCGACGACATCACCGGCAACAATTCCGGCACCGACAGCAATGGTCTCTTGCCAGAAGACATGGTGTATGATGCCAATGGGGACTTAGATTGAGCTACTTCAATGCAAAATAGGCTTCGACATCGTCTTCGCACCAACATGACAGGTATGGGTGGTGTCCATCGCCATCATCATCAAAGTAATCATAATCGTGCACCCGATGATCCATATGCTAAAGTTAAATTCACAATACCTTCTTTTTCGGGTCATTATGATGCTGAGGGATACTTTGATTGTGAGATGACATAGAACAAAAGTTTAGCGCCCACCTTGTTCCTGAACAACATAGAGTTTGACAAGCTACTAGTGAGTTTAAGGACTTTGCAATTATTTGGTGGAATGGGCTAGCTACACAGAATGCTTTACCTGGCACTTGGGAACAACTTAAGGTAGCTATGCGTGATCGTTTTGTTCCCCCTTCTTATCATAGAGACTTGCGTAAGAAACTCATGCGCTTAGAACAAGGAGACAAATCTGTCCAAGATTATTATGGGGAGCTCCAAAAGGGGTTCATGCGTTGTAGTGTTGTAGAGGGACCTGAGGATCAAATTTGTCACTTTTATTCAAGTTTGAGGCGTGAGATTCAGGATATTGTTGATTATAAAGAATTTTATACTGTCAACCAGTTGTTCCAGTTTGCTATACTTGTAGAAAAAGAATTGCAGGGACGTGAACAACAGGGCAAGAGCAAGGTCAGCACCACCTACACGCCGCGCTCAGCACCATCTTCAGGGCTGACCAAGACGACCACTTTTCGACCATTGCCTCCACCAGCGAGCAACCGACCAGCACCTTCTATAGCACCTACACGGCCTTCAGATACAAGTAAAAATTCTTTGCAAGTGCCCTCAAAGAGTTCCTCATCCGTTGTGTCGACGGGGCGCACTTCCAACATTCAGTGCCATCGCTATCATGGGATTGGACGTGTCCAGAAGAATTGCCCAAGCCAGTGAGCATACATTGCTACAGAAGATGGATACATTAGCACCTCCGACATTGAAGACGATGAAGATGAAGATGAAGCCACTGCTCAGGAGGGCAGCACACTCCTTAGTGGCGATGACACAACGGGCTACATGAGCGTCATTGTACAGCTAGTGCTCAGCGCACAGGTACAACAACCTGAGCAGGTACAATGCCATAATTTGTTCCTGATTTTCTTCCTCATCAGCAACCGCAGAGCGCGTGTCATCATTGATGGAGGTAGCTATAATAATTTAGTGAGTTCTGATTTGGTCAAGAAGCTTGGCTTGACCACATGCCCACACCCACATCCATACCATATTCAGTGGTTAAATGACTCTGGGAAAGCTAAGGTAACACAAATACAGAGTTTCATTTTCCATTGGTTCATATGCTGATCATGTTGATTGTGATGTGGTACCTATGCAAGCTTGTTCACTTTTGTTGGGTCATCCTTGGGAATATGATAATAATGCTATACACCATGGTAGAAGTAATAAATATACTTTTGAGCATAAAGCAAAGAAATATACTTTGGTTCCTTTGACCCCTGCTGAAATTGTACAAGCTGATAGAGAACGAGACAAACTTTTGAATGATGCTAAATCTGAAAATCAGCAAGTTGTCAAATCTGTTTTTCCACCTAAAAAGGATCAATCTACATCTAATTCAAAGGCCAAGGGAATTAAATTAAAGGGTGCCGTTATCCTTGCAACAAAATGTGACCTTGCTGAAATTTCTGATGATGATATTTACTATGCTTTGATATGCAAACGAGTTATGTTTTCGCTTGATGATATTGCTAGCTCGATACCTCCTGCTGTCACTAACCTTTTGTAGGAGTATGAGGATGTTTTTCCAGCTGAGATACCCCCGGGGCTGCCACCTATGAGAGGAATAGAGCATCAAATCGACTTGATCCCGGGAGCAACCTTGCCCAACCGAGCTGCCTATCGAGCCAACCCCGAGGAGACAAAGGAAATTCAGCAACAAGTCCAAGATCTTTTGGACCGCGGGTATGTACGAGAAAGCCTTAGTCCTTGTGCCGTTCCTGTTCTTTTGGTTCCAAAAAAAGATGGGAGTTGGCGCATGTGTGTAGATTGTAGAGCCATTAATAATATCACAATATGGTATCGTCATCCTATTCCTAGGCTAGACGACATGCTTGATGAGTTAAGTGGTTCTATAATTTTTTCTAAGGTTGATTTGCGCAGTGTTACCACCAAATAAGAATGAAATTAGGCAACGAATGGAAAACTGCTTTTAAAACCAAGTTCGGATTATATGAGTGGTTAGTAATGCCTTTTGGGTTAACTAATGCACCTAGCACTTTTATGAGATTAATGAACGAGGTTTTACGTCCTTTCATTGGCAAATTTGTGGTGGTCTACTTTGATGATATCTTGATATATAGCAAGTCTTTAAATGAACATTTTACACATCTACGTGCTGTTTTTGATGCATTGCGGGCTACACATTTATTTGGTAACCTCAAGAAGTGCACTTTTTGCACCGAACGATATTGTTTCTTGGCTATGTTGTGACTTCACAGGGAATTGAGGTAGATGAAGCCAAGGTGCAAGCTATCAAGAGCTGTCCAACACCCACAACAGTGACACAAGTGCGGAGTTTTCATGGACCTGCAGGATTTTACCGCCGCTTTGTGAAAGATTTCAGCACCATTGCAACCCCATTGAATGAGTTGACAAAGAAGGGTGTTGCATTTCATTGGGGAGAAGAGCAAGAGGCGTCCTTTGCTCTTTTGAAGGACAAGCTTACTAACGCACCATTGCTGCAACTTCCTGATTTTGGTAAGACTTTTCAGCTTGAATGTGATGCTAGTGGAGTTGGCATTGGTGGCGTTTTGATGCAAGAAGGTAAACCCGTTGCTTACTTTAGTGAGGAATTAAATGGGCCTATTCTGAATTATTCCACGTATGATAAAGAATTGTATGCCCTTGTTCGTTCACTAGAAACGTGGCAACATTATTTATGGCCTAAAGAATTTGTTATTCACTCTGATCATGAATTGCTCAAACATATTCGAAGCCAAAATAAACTGAATCGTAGACATGCTAAATGGGTTGAATTTATTGAGTCTTTTCCTTATGTCATTAAACACAAGAAAGGAAGGATAATGTCATTGCTGATGCTTTGTCTAGATGATATGCCATGTTGTCCCAACTTGATTGTCGTATATTTGGGCTTGAAACAATTAAGGAACAATATGTCAATGATGATGAATTTAAAGTTGTGTTGGAACATTGTAAAGAAGGACGTGCATGGAACAAGTATGTGACACATGATGGATTTTTGTTTAGAGCTAACCACCTATGCATTCCAGTTGGTTCCGTTCGTCTTTTGTTGTTGCAGGAAGCACACGGAGGCGGATTGATGGGACATTTTGGAGCCAAGAAGACGGAGGAGGTGCTGGCCACACACTTCTTTTGGCCACATATGAGGCAAGATGTAGAGCGTTTTGTGGTTCAGTGCACTACTTGTCAAAAAGCTAAGTCGCGGTTGAACCCACATGGCTTGTATATGCCTCTTCTCGTTCCTTCTATTCCTTGGGCTAATATATCTATGGATTTTGTTTTGGGATTACCAAGGACTAAGAGGGGGAGGGATAGTATTTTTGTAGTGGTTGATCGTTTTTCTAAGATGGCACATTTTATTCCTTATCATAAAAGCGACGATGTTGTTTATATTGCTTACCAGTTCTTTCAAGAAATCGTTCGCTTGCATGATATGCCTTCTACTATTATTCAGATCGTGATGCAAAATTCTTGAGTCATTTTTGGCGCACCTTGTGGAATAAATTGGGGACAAAACTACTATTTTCTACGACTTGTCATCCCCAAACTGATGGACAAACTAAGGTTGTGAATAGAACATTGTCCACTATGTTGAGAGCAATCTTGAAGCGCAATTTGAAGATGTGGGAAGAGTGTTTGTCGCATGTACAGTTTGCCTATAACAGGGCTGCACACTCCACCACCAAGGTAAGTCCCTTCCAGGTAGTGTATGGATTTAACCCCATGCTCATATTGATCTATTGCCTTTACCTACCACTGAGAGAACACATAGTGATGCTAAAGAGCTTGCTGATTTTATTCTTAAGTTGCATGAAACAACTAAGGCAAACATTGAGAAAAATGAATGAAAAATATAGAATTGCTGGTAGTGGAGGTAGAAAAGAAGTTAAACTTGAACCGGGTGATTTAGTGTAGTTGCACTTGAGGAAAGATCTATTTCCAGCGCTGTGTAAGTCTAACTTAATGCCAAGAGCTGCTGGTACTTTTAAGATAATTGAGAAAATAAATGATAATGCATACAAACTTGAGTTGCCACCTGAGTTTGGGGTTAGTCCTACATTTAACATTGCAGATTTGAAGCCATACTTGGGAGAAGAAGATGAGCTTGAGTCGAGGATGACTCCACTTCAAGAGGGGGAGGATGATGAGGACATCACTCCTTCAGATGCAACTGCTAATCCTCCAACCGTTATGCAAGGTCCAATGACCCTAGCACGAATGCGACAACTCAATTTAGAGGTGAGCTCGTTTCTAAGCGATCCTTTTCATATTCTCAAGAATAGGTTGCTACCTAATGATGTTATCTTGCTTAGGAACTTTGGAGAGGGTCAAGAAGTGCTTTGGGACATTGGAGAAGGCAAAGAGGTGCAACAAGGGCATGCAACACAAGCCGGAGGTCCAGTCCAACTCGAGTCCGAGTCTGCCTCGACCTCCAGAACCAGTCTACACTAAAACGGACGCTCAGGACGCATACGGACTCTGTTTTTGATGGTTCAACTTGGGTTGGAAAGCTAATTTCAGTACCTAACCAATGGTTTTATTTTGACATCCAAACTCCACCCGAGTCGATAGGAATCATCGAAACAAGACAGAGTCCAGAAACTATTTTGATGCTGCGTCATCTATTTTGGGTCCAATGGACCATGTATCGTATGGAAGCCCATTAGGGGTGCGTCTAGGGGTCATGAAGACCCTAGCACCCTATTTAGCCGTTGCCGCCACCATCGTTACACTTTGGATTTTGCTTAAATTAATCTATCAAGAACAGTTTCGCCTCTTGTACGGTTTGTGAGACCCCAACTCGTGAGCTTAATCATTCATCAGCAATTTGGTTGCTTTCTTTCTTGTTCTTGCTTGTGTTCTTCATTGTGAAGGCAGGGATTAGCCTTCGAGGCGAGGTCAACTAGGTTAGTGCCAAGGTTGATAACCAGAGGAGTTGTGGTGCTAAGATTGCAGGGTTCGGGTCTTTCGACCTGAAGCCGGATCGGTGTGTCATTCTCTGCCACAACGATAGTTATCTCGAGCCTGATGGAAGATCGGGAACCATGTCCCCATCAATGGGGCTATGCAAAAGTATTGAAAAAAATGGACACAAAGAGGTCCAAAGTATTGAAAAAAGAGAAAAAGAGAGGAAAAGAAAAAGGAGAATAAAGATAGCCCACATTCTCACAAAAAATATTTTCAAGTCCCAATAAGAGAGAATATGTTTCAAGGAGCATAATAGAATTAGGTGAGCCACCATAAATATCTACCAAATATTCCACATACATGCACATCTTGATTTGATTGTATGACATTTTCCTCTTTGGATCCGAGGTTTGACATTACAATATATGCATTGCAATTAAGCTCAAGCATTTTCCCTACCTATGAACTCCATAAAAGCTTTAGCTATAGGACAAAAAGGCAACAACATGATTATGCCTTGGTGAGGATCTACAAATACTACATATATATAGAGAGATTTAAGGGTGAGGATCCACAAATACCACATATATAGAGTGACTTGAGAGTGTCATACAATGGAATCTCTGAGTTTTATTTAAAAATTTATAAAACCTCTGGAATGATGGTTGAGCAAAAGAACTTGAGACATAGTGCTTGACTTGATCATTCTGTCTTTCAACTGCTCAAGACCCAAGTGATGGCTAATAAGCCCCATGAAGTTGAAGGTAATATGGGTGAGTTTGAAAGTTGAATCGGTTTATTTCAATCCAAAGAGGAATTTTTGATTGAACGCCTGTGTACTTTTGAGGAGTGAAAACGTTGTAGCAACTCCTGATCCATAGTTTAAGTTTAATTTTTGCTAAGGGACTAGCAAAGGTTAAGCTTGGGGAAGCTTGTTGATGGTCATTAACATCAACTATAAATTATTAATCTAACATATATTTATCCTTAAAACCAATCACGAACATAGGTCTAGTGGTTTAAACTAAGTACTTCCATAAGTTTTGGTGATTTTGTGAATGCAGTAAGAAAATAGGTTATAAGTGGGCCATACTATCACAAGAAATCAGATCCAATCGCGACGAAACCAATTCTATTGGGCCCTAAACCATCCTTCATGGGCCAGAGAGAAAGATCCACATGGACGAGGGCCATGGTGGGGTCGGCCGACCCCACCTGTAGGTCGGCCGACCCCCCTGGACCACCTGCCAGCGCCAGTTGTTTTCTACCGACTTTGAGGATGAATCTCCACCGTTTGTTTAAGTCGGTTTGATCCAATGGTGGGCGGAAGAATTGGTTCGGATCGATGATGTGGCGATTACTTGCCCCCTACTCAATCACCCCTATAAATTTGCATCTCTCGTTGCACCTCATCTGTTGAGAGATCGATCAAGAACCACGTCAAGAGAGAAAAACTCCACACAAAACATATATTCATAGCTAGTCTAATTAGAATACAAGTGAGATAAATTCCTAAGTTATTCTTAATTAGAAGTCAAAGCATAACATGTCATTGTATATACTAGCAATAGCAAAAGATTAACTCTATACTTATACAAGGGGACATCTCTATGGAGAAACATACTAAATATACTCCTTCATAGCGACTTATGTCCAGCTAGTCCTACAAACGGGATGTGGAATACAGAGAATCTACAAGGTTTTCACCCCAAGTAAATCTACCACACCTGGAATGCAGAGTGAATCCACAGGCAAAACAATGTATAAGGACCACGCTTACACAGAGTTCGGCTACTCAACCAGTTCGAACACTTAATTGAGCGCTCTGTGATCCTATGCATAGATATAGTGATAACTCTAACTATACTAAGCATATATTTAATGTAAACCAAGAACATAATAACTAAGAACATAATATAAATAAAGAGTAGTGTCATCGAATAGATAAATATAAAGGATACAAGGGTCGTACCAAGCCTCCAGTGACTAGATCCGGAATCCGAGCAGCAGCTCGACTCTACTTGATCTAACTAAATTAAACTATGCTATGAATATATGTTTGTGTGGAGTTTTTCTCTCTTGACGTGGTTCTTGATCGATCTCTCAACAGATGAGGTGCAACGAGAGATGCAAATTTATAGGGGTGATTGAGTAGGGGGCAAGTAATCGCCACATCATCGATCCGAACCAATTCTTCCGCCCACCATTGGATCAAACCGACTTAAACAAACGGTGGAGATTCATCCTCAAAGTCGGTAGAAAACAACTGGCGCTGGCAGGTGGTCCAGGGGGGTCGGCCGACCTACAGGTGGGGTCGGCCGACCCCACCATGGCCCTCGTCCATGTGGATCTTTCTCTCTGGCCCATGAAGGATGGTTTAGGGCCCAATAGAATTGGTTTCGTCGCGATTGGATCTGATTTCTTGTGATAGTATGGCCCACTTTAACCTATTTTCTTACTGCATCACAAAATCACCAAAACTTATGGAAGTACTTAGTTTAAACCACTAGACCTATGTTCGTGATTGGTTTTAAGGATAAATATATGTTAGATTAATAATTTATAGTTGATGTTAATGACCATCAACAAGCTTCCCCAAGCTTAACCTTTGCTAGTCCCTTAGCAAAAATTAAACTTAAACTATGGATCAGGAGTTGCTACAACGTTTTCACTCCTCAAAAGTACACAGGCGTTCAATCAAAAATTCCTCTTTGGATTGAAATAAACCGATTCAACTTTCAAACTCACCCATATTACCTTCAACTTCATGGGGCTTATTAGCCATCACTTGGGTCTTGAGCAGTTGAAAGACAGAATGATCAAGTCAAGCACTATGTCTCAAGTTCTTTTGCTCAACCATCATTCCAGAGGTTTTATAAATTTTTAAATAAAACTCAGAGATTCCATTGTATGACACTCTCAAGTCACTCTATATATGTGGTATTTGTGGATCCTCACCCTTAAATCTCTCTATATATATGTAGTATTTGTAGATCCTCACCAAGGCATAATCATGTTGTTGCCTTTTTGTTCCTATAGCTAAAGCTTTTATGGAGTTCATAGGTAGGGAAATGCTTGAGCTTAATTGCAATGCATATATTGTAATGTCAAACCTCGGATCCAAAGAGGAAAATGTCATACAATCAAATCAAGATGTGCATGTATGTGGAATATTTGGTAGATATTTATGGTGGCTCACCTAATTCTATTATGCTCCTTGAAACATATTTCTCTCTTATTGGGACTTGAAAATATTTTTTGTGAGAATGTGGGCTATCTTTATTCTCCTTTTTCTTTTTCCTCTCTTTTTCTCTTTTTTCAATACTTTGGACCTCTTTGTGTCCATTTTTTTCAATACTTTTGCATAGCCCCATTGATGGGGACATGGTTCCCGATCTTCCATCAGGCTCGAGATAACTATCGTTGTGGCAGAGAATGACACACCGATCCGGCTTCAGGTCGAAAGACCCGAACCCTGCAATCTTAGCACCACAACTCCTCTGGTTATCAACCTTGGCACTAACCTAGTTGACCTCGCCTCGAAGGCTAATCCCTGCCTTCACAATGAAGAACACAAGCAAGAACAAGAAAGAAAGCAACCAAATTGCTGATGAATGATTAAGCTCACGAGTTGGGGTCTCACAAACCGTACAAGAGGCGAAACTGTTCTTGATAGATTAATTTAAGCAAAATCCAAAGTGTAACGATGGTGGCGGCAACGGCTAAATAGGGTGCTAGGGTCTTCATGACCCCTAGACGCACCCCTAATGGGCTTCCATACGATACATGGTCCATTGGACCCAAAATAGATGACGCAGCATCAAAATAGTTTCTGGACTCTGTCTTGTTTCGATGATTCCTATCGACTCGGGTGGAGTTTGGATGTCAAAATAAAACCATTGGTTAGGTACTGAAATTAGCTTTCCAACCCAAGTTGAACCATCAAAAACAGAGTCCGTATGCGTCCTGAGCGTCCGTTTTAGTGTAGACTGGTTCTGGAGGTCGAGGCAGACTCGGACTCGAGTTGGACTGGACCTCCGGCTTGTGTTGCATGCCCTTGTTGCACCTCTTTGCCTTCTCCAATGTCCCAAAGCACTTCTTGACCCTCTCCAAAGTTCCTAAGCAAGATAACATCATTAGGTAGCAACCTATTCTTGAGAATATGAAAAGGATCGCTTAGAAACGAGCTCACCTCTAAATTGAGTTGTCGCATTCGTGCTAGGGTCATTGGACCTTGCATAACGGTTGGAGGATTAGCAGTTGCATCTGAAGGAGTGATGTCCTCATCATCCTCCCCCTCTTGAAGTGGAGTCATCCTCGACTCAAGCTCATCTTCTTCTCCCAAGTATGGCTTCAAATCTGCAATGTTAAATGTAGGACTAACCCAAACTCAGGTGGCAACTCAAGTTTGTATGCATTATCATTTATTTTCTCAATTATCTTAAAAGTACCAGCAGCTCTTGGCATTAAGTTAGACTTACACAGCGCTGAAATAGATCTTTCCTCAAGTGCAACTACACTAAATCACCCGGTTCAAGTTTAAACTTCTTTTCTACCTCCACTACCAGCAATTCTATATTTTTCATTCATTTTTCTCAATGTTTGCCTTAGTTGTTTCATGCAACTTAAGAATAAATCAGCAAGCTCTTTAGCATCACTATGTGTTCTCTCAGTGGTAGGTAAAGGCAATAGATCAATATGAGCATGGGGGTTAAATCCATACACTACCTGGAAGGGACTTACCTTGGTGGTGGAGTGTGCAGCCCTGTTATAGGCAAACTGTACATGCGACAAACACTCTTCCCACATCTTCAAATTGCGCTTCAAGATTGCTCTCAACATAGTGGACAATGTTCTATTCACAACCTTAGTTTGTCCATCAGTTTGGGTTAGTCCTACATTTAACATTGCAGATTTGAAGCCATACTTGGGAGAAGAAGATGAGCTTGAGTCGAGGATGACTCCACTTCAAGAGGGGGAGGATGATGAGGACATCACTCCTTCAGATGCAACTGCTAATCCTCCAACCGTTATGCAAGGTCCAATGACCCTAGCACGAATGCGACAACTCAATTTAGAGGTGAGCTCGTTTCTAAGCGATCCTTTTCATATTCTCAAGAATAGGTTGCTACCTAATGATGTTATCTTGCTTAGGAACTTTGGAGAGGGTCAAGAAGTGCTTTGGGACATTGGAGAAGGCAAAGAGGTGCAACAAGGGCATGCAACACAAGCCGGAGGTCCAGTCCAACTCGAGTCCGAGTCTGCCTCGACCTCCAGAACCAGTCTACACTAAAACGGACGCTCAGGACGCATACGGACTCTGTTTTTGATGGTTCAACTTGGGTTGGAAAGCTAATTTCAGTACCTAACCAATGGTTTTATTTTGACATCCAAACTCCACCCGAGTCGATAGGAATCATCGAAACAAGACAGAGTCCAGAAACTATTTTGATGCTGCGTCATCTATTTTGGGTCCAATGGACCATGTATCGTATGGAAGCCCATTAGGGGTGCGTCTAGGGGTCATGAAGACCCTAGCACCCTATTTAGCCGTTGCCGCCACCATCGTTACACTTTGGATTTTGCTTAAATTAATCTATCAAGAACAGTTTCGCCTCTTGTACGGTTTGTGAGACCCCAACTCGTGAGCTTAATCATTCATCAGCAATTTGGTTGCTTTCTTTCTTGTTCTTGCTTGTGTTCTTCATTGTGAAGGCAGGGATTAGCCTTCGAGGCGAGGTCAACTAGGTTAGTGCCAAGGTTGATAACCAGAGGAGTTGTGGTGCTAAGATTGCAGGGTTCGGGTCTTTCGACCTGAAGCCGGATCGGTGTGTCATTCTCTGCCACAACGATAGTTATCTCGAGCCTGATGGAAGATCGGGAACCATGTCCCCATCAATGGGGCTATGCAAAAGTATTGAAAAAAATGGACACAAAGAGGTCCAAAGTATTGAAAAAGAGAAAAGAGAGGAAAAGAAAAGGAGAATAAAGATAGCCCACATTCTCACAAAAAATATTTTCAAGTCCCAATAAGAGAGAAATATGTTTCAAGGAGCATAATAGAATTAGGTGAGCCACCATAAATATCTACCAAATATTCCACATACATGCACATCTTGATTTGATTGTATGACATTTTCCTCTTTGGATCCGAGGTTTGACATTACAATATATGCATTGCAATTAAGCTCAAGCATTTTCCCTACCTATGAACTCCATAAAAGCTTTAGCTATAGGAACAAAAAGGCAACAACATGATTATGCCTTGGTGAGGATCTACAAATACTACATATATATAGAGAGATTTAAGGGTGAGGATCCACAAATACCACATATATAGAGTGACTTGAGAGTGTCATACAATGGAATCTCTGAGTTTTATTTAAAAATTTATAAACCTCTGGAATGATGGTTGAGCAAAAGAACTTGAGACATAGTGCTTGACTTGATCATTCTGTCTTTCAACTGCTCAAGACCCAAGTGATGGCTAATAAGCCCCATGAAGTTGAAGGTAATATGGGTGAGTTTGAAAGTTGAATCGGTTTATTTCAATCCAAAGAGGAATTTTTGATTGAACGCCTGTGTACTTTTGAGGAGTGAAAACGTTGTAGCAACTCCTGATCCATAGTTTAAGTTTAATTTTTGCTAAGGGACTAGCAAAGGTTAAGCTTGGGGAAGCTTGTTGATGGTCATTAACATCAACTATAAATTATTAATCTAACATATATTTATCCTTAAAACCAATCACGAACATAGGTCTAGTGGTTTAAACTAAGTACTTCCATAAGTTTGGTGATTTTGTGAATGCAGTAAGAAAATAGGTTAAAGTGGGCCATACTATCACAAGAAATCAGATCCAATCGCGACGAAACCAATTCTTCCGCCCCATTGGATCAACCGACTAAACAACGATTCATCTCAAAGTCGGTAGAAAAACACTGGCGCTGGGCCAGGTGGGTCGGACGACCCCTACAGGTGGGGTCGGCCGACCCCACCATGGCCCTCGTCCATGTGGATCTTTCTCTCTGGCCCATGAATGTGTATGGTTTGGCCCAATGAGAATTGGTTTCGTCGCGATTGGATCTGATTTCTTGTGATAGTATGGCCCACTTTAACCTATTTTCTTACTGCATTCACAAAATCACCAAAACTTATGGAAGTACTTAGTTTAAACCACTAGACCTATGTTCGTGATTGGTTTTAAGGATAAATATATGTTAGATTAATAATTTATAGTTGATGTTAATGACCATCAACAAGCTTCCCCAAGCTTAACCTTTGCTAGTCCCTTAGCAAAAATTAAACTTAAACTATGGATCAGGAGTTGCTACAACGTTTTCACTCCTCAAAAGTACACAGGCGTTCAATCAAAAATTCCTCTTTGGATTGAAATAAACCGATTCAACTTTCAAACTCACCCATATTACCTTCAACTTCATGGGGCTTATTAGCCATCACTTGGGTCTTGAGCAGTTGAAAGACAGAATGATCAAGTCAAGCACTATGTCTCAAGTTCTTTTGCTCAACCATCATTCCAGAGGTTTTATAAATTTTTAAATAAAACTCAGAGATTCCATTGTATGACACTCTCAAGTCACTCTATATATGTGGTATTTGTGGATCCTCACCCTTAAATCTCTCTATATATATGTAGTATTTGTAGATCCTCACCAAGGCATAATCATGTTGTTGCCTTTTTGTTCCTATAGCTAAAGCTTTTATGGAGTTCATAGGTAGGAAAATGCTTGAGCTTAATTGCAATGCATATATTGTAATGTCAAACCTCGGATCCAAAGAGGAAAATGTCATACAATCAAATCAAGATGTGCATGTATGTGGAATATTTGGTAGATATTTATGGTGGCTCACCTAATTCTATTATGCTCCTTGAAACATATTTCTCTCTTATTGGGACTTGAAAATATTTTTTGTGAGAATGTGGGCTATCTTTATTCTCCTTTTTCTTTTTCCTCTCTTTTTCTCTTTTTTCAATACTTTGGACCTCTTTGTGTCCATTTTTTTCAATACTTTTGCATAGCCCCATTGATGGGGACATGGTTCCCGATCTTCCATCAGGCTCGAGATAACTATCGTTGTGGCAGAGAATGACACACCGATCCGGCTTCAGGTCGAAAGACCCGAACCCTGCAATCTTAGCACCACAACTCCTCTGGTTATCAACCTTGGCACTAACCTAGTTGACCTCGCCTCGAAGGCTAATCCCTGCCTTCACAATGAAGAACACAAGCAAGAACAAGAAAGAAAGCAACCAAATTGCTGATGAATGATTAAGCTCACGAGTTGGGGTCTCACAAACGTACAAGAGGCGAAACTGTTCTTGATAGATTAATTTAAGCAAAATCCAAAGTGTAACGATGGTGGCGGCAACGGCTAAATAGGGTGCTAGGGTCTTCATGACCCTAGACGCACCCCTAATGGGCTTCCATACGATACATGGTCCATTGGACCCAAAATAGATGACGCAGCATCAAAATAGTTTCTGGACTCTGTCTTGTTTCGATGATTCCTATCGACTCGGGTGGAGTTTGGATGTCAAAATAAAACCATTGGTTAGGTACTGAAATTAGCTTTCCAACCCAAGTTGAACCATCAAAAACAGAGTCCGTATGCGTCCTGAGCGTCCGTTTTAGTGTAGACTGGTTCTGGAGGTCGAGGCAGACTCGGACTCGAGTTGGACTGGACCTCCGGCTTGTGTTGCATGCCCTTGTTGCACCTCTTTGCCTTCTCCAATGTCCCAAAGCACTTCTTGACCCTCTCCAAAGTTCCTAAGCAAGATAACATCATTAGGTAGCAACCTATTCTTGAGAATATGAAAAGGATCGCTTAGAAACGAGCTCACCTCTAAATTGAGTTGTCGCATTCGTGCTAGGGTCATTGGACCTTGCATAACGGTTGGAGGATTAGCAGTTGCATCTGAAGGAGTGATGTCCTCATCATCCTCCCCCTCTTGAAGTGGAGTCATCTCGACTCAAGCTCATCTTCTTCTCCCAAGTATGGCTTCAAATCTGCAATGTTAAATGTAGGACTAACCCCAAACTGATGGACAAACTAAGGTTGTGAATAGAACATTGTCCACTATGTTGAGAGCAATCTTGAAGCGCAATTTGAAGATGTGGGAAGAGTGTTTGTCGCATGTACAGTTTGCCTATAACAGGGCTGCACACTCCACCACCAAGGTAAGTCCCTTCCAGGTAGTGTATGGATTTAACCCCCATGCTCATATTGATCTATTGCCTTTACCTACCACTGAGAGAACACATAGTGATGCTAAAGAGCTTGCTGATTTTATTCTTAAGTTGCATGAAACAACTAAGGCAAACATTGAGAAAAATGAATGAAAAATATAGAATTGCTGGTAGTGGAGGTAGAAAAGAAGTTAAACTTGAACCGGGTGATTTAGTGTAGTTGCACTTGAGGAAAGATCTATTTCCAGCGCTGTGTAAGTCTAACTTAATGCCAAGAGCTGCTGGTACTTTTAAGATAATTGAGAAATAAATGATAATGCATACAAACTTGAGTTGCCACCTGAGTTTGGGGTTAGTCCTACATTTAACATTGCAGATTTGAAGCCATACTTGGAGAAGAAGATGAGCTTGAGTCGAGGATGACTCCACTTCAAGAGGGGGAGGATGATGAGGACATCACTCCTTCAGATGCAACTGCTAATCCTCCAACCGTTATGCAAGGTCCAATGACCCTAGCACGAATGCGACAACTCAATTTAGAGGTGAGCTCGTTTCTAAGCGATCCTTTTCATATTCTCAAGAATAGGTTGCTACCTAATGATGTTATCTTGCTTAGGAACTTTGGAGAGGGTCAAGAAGTGCTTTGGGACATTGGAGAAGGCAAAGAGGTGCAACAAGGGCATGCAACACAAGCCGGAGGTCCAGTCCAACTCGAGTCCGAGTCTGCCTCGACCTCCAGAACCAGTCTACACTAAAACGGACGCTCAGGACGCATACGGACTCTGTTTTTGATGGTTCAACTTGGGTTGAAAGCTAATTTCAGTACCTAACCAATGGTTTTATTTTGACATCCAAACTCCACCCGAGTCGATAGGAATCATCGAAACAAGACAGAGTCCAGAAACTATTTTGATGCTGCGTCATCTATTTTGGGTCCAATGGACCATGTATCGTATGGAAGCCCATTAGGGGTGCGTCTAGGGGTCATGAAGACCCTAGCACCCTATTTAGCCGTTGCCGCCACCATCGTTACACTTTGGATTTTGCTTAAATTAATCTATCAAGAACAGTTTCGCCTCTTGTACGGTTTGTGAGACCCCAACTCGTGAGCTTAATCATTCATCAGCAATTGGTTGCTTTCTTTCTTGTTCTTGCTTGTGTTCTTCATTGTGAAGGCAGGGATTAGCCTTCGAGGCGAGGTCAACTAGGTTAGTGCCAAGGTTGATAACCAGAGGAGTTGTGGTGCTAAGATTGCAGGGTTCGGGTCTTTCGACCTGAAGCCGGATCGGTGTGTCATTCTCTGCCACAACGATAGTTATCTCGAGCTGATGGAAGATCGGGAACCATGTCCCCATCAATGGGGCTATGCAAAAGTATTGAAAAAAATGGACACAAAGAGGTCCAAAGTATTGAAAAAGAGAAAAAGAGAGGAAAAAGAAAAAGGAGAATAAAGATAGCCACATTCTCACAAAAAATATTTTCAAGTCCCAATAAGAGAGAAATATGTTTCAAGGAGCATAATAGAATTAGGTGAGCCACCATAAATATCTACCAAATATTCCACATACATGCACATCTTGATTTGATTGTATGACATTTTCCTCTTTGGATCCGAGGTTTGACATTACAATATATGCATTGCAATTAAGCTCAAGCATTTTCCCTACCTATGAACTCCATAAAAGCTTTAGCTATAGGAACAAAAAGGCAACAACATGATTATGCCTTGGTGAGGATCTACAAATACTACATATATATAGAGAGATTTAAGGGTGAGGATCCACAAATACCACATATATAGAGTGACTTGAGAGTGTCATACAATGGAATCTCTGAGTTTTATTTAAAAATTTATAAAACCTCTGGAATGATGGTTGAGCAAAAGAACTTGAGACATAGTGCTTGACTTGATCATTCTGTCTTTCAACTGCTCAAGACCCAAGTGATGGCTAATAAGCCCCATGAAGTTGAAGGTAATATGGGTGAGTTTGAAAGTTGAATCGGTTTATTTCAATCCAAAGAGGAATTTTTGATTGAACGCCTGTGTACTTTTGAGGAGTGAAAACGTTGTAGCAACTCCTGATCCATAGTTTAAGTTTAATTTTTGCTAAGGGACTAGCAAAGGTTAAGCTTGGGGAAGCTTGTTGATGGTCATTAACATCAACTATAAATTATTAATCTAACATATATTTATCCTTAAAACCAATCACGAACATAGGTCTAGTGGTTTAAACTAAGTACTTCCATAAGTTTTGGTGATTTTGTGAATGCAGTAAGAAAAATAGGTTAAAGTGGGCCATACTATCACAAGAAATCAGATCCAATCGCGACGAAACCAATTCTATTGGGCCCTAAACCATCCTTCATGGGCCAGAGAGAAAGATCCACATGGACGAGGGCCATGGTGGGGTCGGCCGACCCCACCTGTAGGTCGGCCGACCCCCCTGGACCACCTGCCAGCGCCAGTTGTTTTCTACCGACTTTGAGGATGAATCTCCACCGTTTGTTTAAGTCGGTTTGATCCAATGGTGGGCGGAAGAATTGGTTCGGATCGATGATGTGGCGATTACTTGCCCCCTACTCAATCACCCCTATAAATTTGCATCTCTCGTTGCACCTCATCTGTTGAGAGATCGATCAAGAACCACGTCAAGAGAGAAAAACTCCACACAAACATATATTCATAGCATAGTTTAATTTAGTTAGATCAAGTAGAGTCGAGCTGCTGCTCGGATTCCGGATCTAGTCACTGGAGGCTTGGTACGACCCTTGTATCCTTTATATTTATCTATTCGATGACACTACTCTTTATTTATATTATGTTCTTAGTTATTATGTTCTTGGTTTACATTAAATATATGCTTAGTATAGTTAGAGTTATCACTATATCTATGCATAGGATCACAGAGCGCTCAATTAAGTGTTCGAACTGGTTGAGTAGCCGAACTCTGTGTAAGCGTGGTCCTTATACATTGTTTTGCCTGTGGATTCACTCTGCATTCCAGGTGTGGTAGATTTACTTGGGGTGAAAACCTTGTAGATTCTCTGTATTCCACATCCCGTTTGTAGGACTAGCTGGACATAAGTCGCTATGAAGGAGTATATTTAGTATGTTTCTCCATAGAGATGTCCCCTTGTATAAGTATAGAGTTAATCTTTTGCTATTGCTAGTATATACAATGACATGTTATGCTTTGACTTCTAATTAAGAATAACTTAGGAATTTATCTCACTTGTATTCTAATTAGACTAGCTATGAATATATGTTTGTGTGGAGTTTTTCTCTCTTGACGTGGTTCTTGATCGATCTCTCAACAGATGAGGTGCAACGAGAGATGCAAATTTATAGGGGTGATTGAGTAGGGGGCAAGTAATCGCCACATCATCGATCCGAACCAATTCTTCCGCCCACCATTGGATCAAACCGACTTAAACAAACGGTGGAGATTCATCCTCAAAGTCGGTAGAAAACAACTGGCGCTGGCAGGTGGTCCAGGGGGGTCGGCCGACCTACAGGTGGGGTCGGCCGACCCCACCATGGCCCTCGTCCATGTGGATCTTTCTCTCTGGCCCATGAAGGATGGTTTAGGGCCAATAGAATTGGTTTCGTCGCGATTGGATCTGATTTCTTGTGATAGTATGGCCCACTTTAACCTATTTTCTTACTGCATTCACAAAATCACCAAAACTTATGGAAGTACTTAGTTTAAACCACTAGACCTATGTTCGTGATTGGTTTTAAGGATAAATATATGTTAGATTAATAATTTATAGTTGATGTTAATGACCATCAACAAGCTTCCCCAAGCTTAACCTTTGCTAGTCCCTTAGCAAAAATTAACTTAAACTATGGATCAGGAGTTGCTACAACGTTTTCACTCCTCAAAAGTACACAGGCGTTCAATCAAAAATTCCTCTTTGGATTGAAATAAACCGATTCAACTTTCAAACTCACCCATATTACCTTCAACTTCATGGGGCTTATTAGCCATCACTTGGGTCTTGAGCAGTTGAAAGACAGAATGATCAAGTCAAGCACTATGTCTCAAGTTCTTTTGCTCAACCATCATTCAGAGGTTTTATAAATTTTTAAATAAAACTCAGAGATTCCATTGTATGACACTCTCAAGTCACTCTATATATGTGGTATTTGTGGATCCTCACCCTTAAATCTCTCTATATATATGTAGTATTTGTAGATCCTCACCAAGGCATAATCATGTTGTTGCCTTTTTGTTCCTATAGCTAAAGCTTTTATGAGTTCATAGGTAGGGAAAATGCTTGAGCTTAATTGCAATGCATATATTGTAATGTCAAACCTCGGATCCAAAGAGGAAAATGTCATACAATCAAATCAAGATGTGCATGTATGTGGAATATTTGGTAGATATTTATGGTGGCTCACCTAATTCTATTATGCTCCTTGAAACATATTTCTCTCTTATTGGGACTTGAAAATATTTTTTGTGAGAATGTGGGCTATCTTTATTCTCCTTTTTCTTTTTCCTCTCTTTTTCTCTTTTTTCAATACTTTGGACCTCTTTGTGTCCATTTTTTTCAATACTTTTGCATAGCCCCATTGATGGGGACATGGTTCCCGATCTTCCATCAGGCTCGAGATAACTATCGTTGTGGCAGAGAATGACACACCGATCCGGCTTCAGGTCGAAAGACCCGAACCCTGCAATCTTAGCACCACAACTCCTCTGGTTATCAACCTTGGCACTAACCTAGTTGACCTCGCCTCGAAGGCTAATCCCTGCCTTCACAATGAAGAACACAAGCAAGAACAAGAAAGAAAGCAACCAAATTGCTGATGAATGATTAAGCTCACGAGTTGGGGTCTCACAAACCGTACAAGAGGCGAAACTGTTCTTGATAGATTAATTTAAGCAAAATCCAAAGTGTAACGATGGTGGCGGCAACGGCTAAATAGGGTGCTAGGGTCTTCATGACCCCTAGACGCACCCCTAATGGGCTTCCATACGATACATGGTCCATTGGACCCAAATAGATGACGCAGCATCAAAATAGTTTCTGGACTCTGTCTTGTTTCGATGATTCCTATCGACTCGGGTGGAGTTTGGATGTCAAAATAAAACCATTGGTTAGGTACTGAAATTAGCTTTCCAACCAAGTTGAACCATCAAAAACAGAGTCCGTATGCGTCCTGAGCGTCCGTTTTAGTGTAGACTGGTTCTGGAGGTCGAGGCAGACTCGGACTCGAGTTGGACTGGACCTCCGGCTTGTGTTGCATGCCTTGTTGCACCTCTTTGCC